>JBBPOB010000303.1:0-19694 GCA_038091275.1 Tylopilus subfusipes
TCTTTCTTGTCCCCTTGACGCCGTACAGTCACTCATTCCCTCATAGACTACTACTCTCAGCGTTATTTAACCAACGTCTCGTCATCTGCAATCTCGTACGCGTGCTCATTTACAATCTACTTGTCACACTGATATCATCGCGTTCTAGTTGGATAGGAAGCACGAACTCGTTCCTGATCTTATCCGGAGGACTCTTTTTCGGTCCTCTTTATGACAGGGGATACTTGTAGGTCCTTCTTCTTTGTCCTTTCGTTTACATACCCACACATCTACCAGCCACTGGTTGGTGATCGGCGGTTGCAGCCTACAAGTCATATGTCTCTTCATGCTCTCTCTCATACAACAGAATCATTTCTATCAGGTATGTATCAACATTCGTCGTGTTACTCCTTCGAATATAACGCTCTCCCTTAGATTTTCCTATGTCACGGCTTAGGCTTCGGATTAGCTACAAGCATGAGTTACGTACCCTCGCTAGCAGTGCTGTCCCATCACTTCGAGAAGAGGCGGGCCATCGTCATGTCCCTGGTCGCTGTCGGGGCGCCGATAGGTGCCGCCGGATACACCATTTTACTAAATAACCTTCTCAATGGGAATCTCGGCTTCGCCAACAGCGTCCGCATCACTGCTGCAACAAATGCCGTACTTGTGTTGATTGGTTGCACCCTTATGCGAACTAGGTCCCTTTTTCCAAGGACGCACATGCACTATTATCAGCTGTTGAGGACATCCTCCACTGATTATCCGTACATATTTGCTACTATCGGGTACGCCACAACAATGTGATCTGATTAACCATAACCTTCATTCCTTTCTCAGGTTGTTTCTCCTTGGCGCTGGGGCGTTTTATCCCTTGTTCTACATTCAACTCGACTCGTCCGTGCATGGACTGGGTAAAGAGTTCTCTTTTTACACGGTCCGATCACATTATTGTCGTGAATGCACTATATTGACACCGAATCTTAGAATGTGATCCTCAATGCAGGCAACTTCGTTGGCCGTATCACCGCCGGTTTGATTGCCATGTACTGCGGCATCTCAAGTACAGTTATCGGATCAACTTTGGGTTGCGGCATCGTCACCTTTGCGATGATATCCCTCTCCACTCGCGCAGGTGCCGCAAGTATAGGGCTTTTTATTGGCTTTTTCTTGGGAGTTTGTCAGTAATCCTCTCTCTTCTTATTTCTTACGCTGTGAATAACAAGGGAATCCAGACGTGGCTCTTTGTGCTCCCCTTGTCACTCGCCTGACCCAAGACTTATCCCAGCTCGGGTCCGTCCAACTATCATCATACCGAGAAGCAATACGTCTTACTTCTTACAGGGCACGTATGGGCATTTCGCTCTTCATGGCAGGTGCGCAACGAAATAAGTCTCACGTTTCATCTCTCACACTTGCGGCTATAGGGCTCGGAAGCCTGATCGGTGAGTCCTTCGTAAGCCAATGTCTTCAAGTCATGATTTCAGGTTTGTTGTATAGGAACTCCTCTAGCAGGTGCGCTTTTAGGTTCAGGCTACCTTTGGTGGCGACCGGCGGTGCTCTGTGGGGTGAGATCATGAAGAACACGTGCTATCGCTTCGCACCTGACCTTTTTTGTCTGTCGTAGTGTCTTTGTGTTGCAGGCACTGTTATGTTTGCGATCACGCAACTTATCCTGCAACACCAGGAAGAAACCAACGCTTGCAGCTCGCACCCAGCTTCCTTGACACTTCCGACTATATCTAGAACGGCTAGATATTGGTCAGCAATTACCATCGGTTCGTTGGATAACATACGTTCAAACTAGTATATGACTGGACTTAGTGCTGTGCATTATGTATGTATGTAGTAACACATGTTGTACTTGGATTCCGAACTGGTATGATACATTGAACTTCCTAGATCAATCGACTCCAGCCGTAGCTTTAATCTCATCCGCCAGGGTGCATACTAGTACTCAGACCAGCGATGAAAACTGACATTACATTCTCCTTCAATGAATGGTTGTTGTTACAGTGAACGTTACGATGGTAAGAGCACTTTCGCTCGTGAACTCTGACGAAGAATCATTTCAGGCATAGCACAAAACAGCGTATTCCTGCCCAAGTGTGCAAATGAGAAATCCTTTCGTGATAGCGGTGAATCGAACCTCACCTTCACTTTCTTCTCGGTGCCGTTGCAGGCAATGAAACAACCATCGCCGTATATTTCGCAAGCCTTGCCTGGGTACACAGCGCCATGGTAGGGAGCCTGGGCGATGTAGATCGCATGACCATCTGGCTCCCTCCCACCTTCGACGGGTCGAGCACGGAGGCTCTGGAGGTTGAGCTGACCAGAGTAAGGCACCCACCTGATAGCGCGAGAGTCACCGACGAGAATCTCATAGGCGTCAACCTGTAAGACGGGTTCTATAACACGAAACGACAATGTACTGGGAACACCTACTTCCATCTCGTCTTTCTTGAATCCAATCACTGCCCCTTTATGGAAACCCCTGGAGGCTTTTCCGACCACTGGTCAAGGCACACGTCAGGGAGTGTTTTATAAGTCGCCAAACTAAAGCTCACAGAGTCCGCTCTGGTGACAATTTGAATATCAGTGGCTGAATTAACAACAAGACGATATGTGCGAACCTGATGGTAAGCACGACAGATGTAAAGGGTCTCTCCCTTCTCTTCTCCTCCTTGGATGGCATCGCGGGGAATAGACGTTCCCTCGTTCCAAATCCAGGCAACTGGTGCATTCCATTGTCCTGCCCTCCATTGCTTCGTACGGGTCATCGAATCCGCGTGCCAATTCTCAAAAGCCCAAACTTGTCCGCGTTTCTGTAAAACGATGAGCCTCCAAGGGCAAGCCAAAAACGGTGGACTAAGTATGGCTCATACCTCCTCCGATTTCTGCTCGTGATGCTTGTACGCAAGCAGGCCTCCAGCGATCGCTGTGGCCCCTGCAAGGAGACCTCCACCGATCTACCAGAGATTAGATTACCGACCGGACGAGGCAGATCTTGAGAGTACCTCCAATTCTTTCTTGTGCTCCTCGAACCAACCCTTCTCCTTGTGCTCTTCCTCGGGTTGCGAGGGTTGCGCAGGAGGGGCCTGGTACGACTTCTGATTAGCTGCGTACTGCTGTTGCTGCCCATAACCAGGAGCTGGTGAGGAAGGTTTGTAGTCTCCGCCACACTTCTCCTCACGGCGATATTCTCCTTGCACGCGTCCCCAGAGGGCGGGAGTCACCGGGGGTGTCCAATCGCCCTAGACCGTGTAAGCGAAAGCAGGATCACTGGACATCAGAGGACTTGCCTGAGAGGGGTGAGGTAAGATAATCTTGTACTCGATCCCTATATCATGGCGATCAGTCATCGCTCAAGCTGAAGATATGACAAGGATGTTACCTTCGAATTCGACAACGTCGCCATATGTGTACTGTTCACCGGGTTGCCATCGTGGAGCCATCGTACAATTATGAGTGCGAGAGCAGACTGATCTGAGAGATGTGGTCTGGAGAATGGATGCAGTGGCTCGTTTGGATGGGTTTATATACCTAGGACAAAGGGGCGATGCTTACATGCCAAGCGTTGTGGGTGGTGTCACGGCACGTACCGCAACAATCGATACGAATTCCGCTTTCGCTTCTTTGCGCCCATTTACGAGGAACTGCCAGCCAAGTTCCGAGGCAGGGAGGTGCCTGGATGTGGAAAGATCAATTCATATCGAGGGTTATCCTGGGTTATCTGATCCAACGAGGCTCGAACGCAGCCAGCTGAGCGGAGCCATTTATAGGTACTAATCGCGGCCGTTCCACTCCACTTCCACTCAAGGTAACGATGATCGCCGCGCGTTGACCGCCAGAGTCCAATCGAAATCACATGAGTAGTGACCTCAAACCAGTGATGTCCCGCCACGTAACAGCAGCCTGAGTAGCGTGTACCGTTGTGAGTCGAGTGACGTGTCAAGCTTGTCAAAGTTCGACACAATCAAAGGATTCCATGGCCAGTGGAAAAGAAGTGATTCGAAGTCACAATGACCCGAAGGGTGTCACGTCGGCAAGATACTGATCGATCCCCATCAGCTTTAGTTCCAGTGAATCACCATGAGCAACGCGATTGAAGCGGTCTTCCGTATCGCGCCAACGTTGCAGAAATATGACTGGGGAAAGATCGGGAACCAATCCAAAGTCGCCCAGCTTGCTGCAGCGGCAGACATTCCCGGTTTCGTACTCGACAACTCAACCCCCTACGCGGAGGCACGTCGTTTATGATCATCGTATACCAATGACTGATGACTTTGTCCAGCTGTGGATGGGCACACATGTCAAATCACCTTCAGGGGTAGTCGGCTCTAGCTCGAGCCTCCCTGAAGTCTTGGCTAGAAACCCCCACCTCATCGGAAGTGAGGTCTCCAACAAATTCCCCACCTCTCGAGGGAACCTTCCCTTCCTCTTCAAAGTCCTCTCGATCAACAAGGCCTTGAGTATCCAAACACACCCCGACAAGAAGACCGCGGAGCAACTGCATGCGGGGCAGCCGACGGTTTATACAGGTGAAGCGCTTGCTCTTGCAGATGCCTTGGTCTCAATTGATTCCAGATGACAACCATAAGCCCGAAATGGCGATCGCGTTGACGGATTTCAGGGGCCTGTGCGGATTCTTGCCCATTCCAGACATCAAAACACACCTCAGGAATGTGCCAGAGCTCCGTTCCCTAGTTTCAGAACAAGTCGCAGATTGCTTTCTCTCAGCCGAGGGACCAGACGAGCGAGAACAACTACAGACTCTGTTTTCATCTCTTATACAAGCCGATCCGAACTCGGTCCAGGCTCAGCTTTCGCCACTGACAGCGCGTTACAAAGCTGAAAACGAACAAAGTGACATCAAGGATCTTGTTCTTAGCCTGAACGAACAATACCCAGGAGATGTTGGAGTGTTCTGCCCCTTCATGCTGAACTACGTCAAGCTGGAGGCCGGGCAAGCTATTTTTCTCGGCGCGGGAGAACCACACGCCTATATTTCTGGAGGTAGGGTTTGGCCGTGAAGTCCTGTCGGGGTCAGCGTTCACCACGCATGATCAGATATCATGGAGTGCATGGCCAACTCAGATAACGTCATCCGAGCAGGACTCACTCCGAAGCCAAAGGACATTCCTAATCTCCTTGCTGGTCTGACATACAAAGCAGCTGCTTGGTCCAACCACATGGTTCAGCCATCCACAATTCCAGATTCAGCCACCGTGACTTACGATCCTCCCGTCCAAGATTTCACAGTCCTTGCGTTAAACCTAGAGCAAGGAGGTTCGGAGACCCAATGCGCAATCAATGGGCCGTCGATTATCATCGCCACTGAGGGGGCCGGTTTCATCAAATGGGACAAGGATAGCAAATCTCTGGAGCTCAAATCAGGGAGTGTTGTTTTTGTAGGGGCCAACGTCCCTGTCTCTTTCAAGGCCCTGGCAAAGTTGACGGTGTTTAGAGCCTACGTCGACTGAGTAAGGCGGACTCGGACCAGCACTGAAGGACCTATGGCTAGATGTCGGCCGAAAAGTTATCGTGTAGAATTGTGAAGATGCAAGGCTTTGACGTGCCCGGTTGTTGTCAGACTGCCTCCGTCCCGTTACCAGGACACTCGAACGTATCACCATAAAACGTCACAGCGGGGTATTTACACTTGTTTGTAATAGTTGAACACGACGTCGACAGCGGCGACGACCATCTTGAAGCGGTTTGACCTTGACAAGCGTGTCCGTTCACAATCCAGTCTCTAAGGAGTGAGCACAAATACTTCTCTGATTCGAATGTCGTGATTCTCGGGACTAGAAAAGACATTGGCCACTATTTTTGGAGCTACTCGTAGGGTCCTGTCAGCGGTACGTACGAAGTTATGTAACTTCGTTTTGCACCGTATGGCGCTCTGCTGCCATTTCCCGCGTGGACTTTCTTCGCGTCCCCTGCATCTGGTCTCATGCCTCCACTCATTCGTTCACTTTCGCGACGCGATGCGATCCTCATCCTCATCGGGGCCCTCACGACGCATTTTTTCACAACTATGGTACCTTTGTCGCGTTCCGCCGCAATAACTGCTGCGTTCCACCAACAAATCAAAGATGAACCTGCCATCAGCGAACACCAACCACAGAATGTAGAAGACATCAGTGAATTACTTCTCCCTATCCTACAAGAATCGACTGGCGAATCGGAGGGGCAAAGCACCCCATTAATAGATTTTTCGAAGCTGCCATCGCTACCTGAAACCACCATGGTAGAACATGTTCCTGGGTGGACACTGTTCCGTGACATCTACATGGCAAATGGCACCCTTCTTATCCTGACTTCGTCGCCATCTTCGTTTCCTGATACTAGGTACATGACATCGACCGGCATCCCCGCAGAAAATACCCCTGAGAATATAGCGCTCCGCGAACCCACCCCATGGAACATGGATGTCGTGAGCCCTGAGGAAGCGCTTCGGCGATGGGGAAACAATCCTTCCACTCGCAGGGTTTGGTCAGTGGAGGGCAACACGGTTAGTTACAACCAAATACAAATAATGTCACTTGCTAAACGAATATCTAATGACCAGCTCCTGGTCAATGACCCACCACAGTGTGCGTTCGCACTTGGGCCAGCTTTCGACTAAACTGATGATGATCCAGTTCTAAACCATTACTATCACTTCTGTGCCGAGCTTCTACTAGGAATGTGGTCATTCTGGACGGGTGCAGTGTTTCCTGAACCACCACCTCCGATCCATCGTGCCATTTTCCCCCACTCGTCGATTGAAGGGTGGCGAGATGTTCCGGGATTTAATGGCTATTTCCTGCGTGCTGCTTTTCCGTCGTTGACGGTAGAAGTGGACGTCGACTGGAATGATCGCGTGGTTGCCACGTCCGTTGGCAACGACTCGGGTGTTGATCGTGCTTGGCACTTCCCTTACCTATTGCTTACGGATCGCTCAGCAGCTTTCAGAGGTCAATTGTGCGGTTTGCAGAATCAGCGTACTGCCAGTGAAGCGGTCGATGCCTTGATCGCGCGTTCAAAGTTGGATAAAAGCGGTTCATGGTGGTGGACGATAAAACATGCTGTTTGGCGCTTCGC
Source organism: Tylopilus subfusipes (assembly GCA_038091275.1). Taxonomy (NCBI): domain Eukaryota; kingdom Fungi; phylum Basidiomycota; class Agaricomycetes; order Boletales; family Boletaceae; genus Tylopilus; species Tylopilus subfusipes. The sequence goes on from JBBPOB010000303.1 coordinate 7,069, forward strand.
AGGTGTGACAACAAGTGGCGAGGGGGGTTCTTTCAAGAATCACGCGCTGGATGTCGCCTCAACGCCGCCCGACTTCGAAGAGACCGAAAAAATCGTGATCACTTATATCTCTCGCCAATCTTCCCGGCGTCGCTTGATCCATGAGGATCACGAGTTTCTGGTCAAGGAACTAAAGTCCCTGGTACAGAGGAAGAATGCCGAAATAACGAGCGGAGGCAAAGAGTGGGAGCTCAACGTAGTGAAGGCCGAGGGACTGACGAAAGATGAACAGGTTCAGCTTACGGCACGCACGACAGTAAGTTCAGTTCCCCCTTTACACACCTCCCAGCCTTTCAGCTGATACGGCCACATAGATCTTACTTGGAGTGCACGGCAATGGCTTATCACACCTCATTTTGATGCCACGCACCAATGTGTCTGCTGTAATTGAGATGTTTTACCCAGGAGGCTTTGCTCACGATTACGAGTGGACAACACGCGCGTTGGGGATGAGGTACTTCGGCGTTTGGAATGATACGTGAGTGCGTTCCGTTCAGAAGGTCAGACACCACTGAGGGACCCCTTCTAGCTATTTTACAGGGGACACGCCTACAGTGAATTACCCGGAGGGATTTCAAGGCACCAGTATACCAGTCTACGGTCCCAATGTCGCCAGTGTCATCGAGAAGCGGATTGCGGGAGAATTATAATGCCTTACACAAATTACTATCTGATGATGGTTCTTCTTCCTCTCGGGTTGGGCGTCTACTTACTTAGGGCTCGCAGTTGTTTGTGTAATGGTGTTCCAAGCAGACCTGAATCATGTCAATGAGATATATACCCACACACATCCTACAGTTGGCAAGCATGTGAATCGTCCATAAAGTCACTAGGTCTCTTAGCTGCTGGTAGGGTTCGCTCAATGGGAAGAGCTCTTGAACTGCCGTTTATTTCATCGAGGACAAGTGCTGAAGCTTGACATCGCTGCGATTTACAGTGTTCCGCTTGCCTCCCACCAGGCCACTGGCAGCGAACATTCAGTTGCGGCGCGCGGATGCACGTAAACTCAGAAGATGGTGCATGAACCTGAGCGTAAGACTTTCATCGTAGCGATGTCCTCATTCTTATGGTTGGACGGGGAAAATGCGTCCATGTACTACTTATCTATTGCAAAAGGCCCGCAGCAGTACAATCAAACAGGGCCCACGGAATATTATTTGCTAGGAGGGGCAAACGCGAAACAGGGTGGATTATGTAATCGTGTATCCCAGCCTTGCGAGAAACGGCGACTCAGAGCGCCATAAAAGCAACGTCCCGGCTTTTGCCTGCACTTTTCTAAAGGAGGCTGACCCGGTCTCAGACAGCCGCCTTCCTCGCCCACAACGCGAGTAACGGCAACCCGGACCGACCGGCAGTCTGCGTCCTGGGCTCATGCACATGACCAAGCCGAAACCACATCATTTCGGGGGGTCTGCTTAGCTATTGCCAGTCACCTTTTCTCCGATGACCGTGTCGTTTGGCCTCAATACATCTCCCACTATTACCTTGTAGACTGTTCCCAATCTCCCACCCCTGGTGCTCCTCTGGCCCTCAGCTGAATAACAGACTTAGCGCCATTTGGCACTGTCTTAGCGTCACCCGCGCTGGACGAATTTGGGGATTGTACAAGAGCGATCGCGCGCACTTCTCCCGGTCACGCTCCTCATTCATTCCCTTTCAATCTCTCCAAGTTTATCCGTAACATTCCTCCTCATATCTCCGCCGCTCTGCCATCTGTAATCTTCCCGTATTTTACATTGCTTATGCTTCCGCCCGGTACAACCTCTACGCTTTCCTTCTTTCCTTCTTCAATTTTTTGTTTTTCTGACACATTTTCATTCCTTTACACTATGGGCCGACGAGATATTTACTTTTGTTTGTACCTAAGCACCGTAGTCGGCCAATTGTATACTGTATATGTACTGTTTGCTCACTATGCCCGCCTCCCTGGTCAGCGTGTGTCTGGCACTGACTGGCTTTGTCTATGTTGCTGCAATCAACAACGTTCGACCCCTTGTGGTATGGCATGGTCTCGGTGATACGTACGCATCACCCGGCATGGTCCAGTTTCAAGACGCGGTGAAGAAGATGCACCCTGGCATATTCGTCCACTCCGTCTACGTCGACGAGGACCCCAAAGCAGATCAGCTTGCTGGATTTGTGAGACTCTGTCATATTCACCAAGGAAACCTTGTTTACAAAGGCATCTTCCAGTATGGGAACGTCAATCAACAGCTTGCCATTGTCGCTGAGCAGCTTGCTTCGATCCCAGAGCTTAGCAGAGGGTTCGATGCGATCGGTTTCTCTCAAGGTGGCCAGTTCCTGCGCGCATATGCAGAGCGGAATAATACCCCACCTGTGCACAACCTGATTACTTTCGGATCACAACATATGGGCATCTCGGATCTACCACAATGCAGCCCCTTTGACTTGCTATGTCAGGCCGCACGTCTTGCTGCAAAGGCCGGAGTATACACCCAATGGGCACAGGAGAATCTAGTACAGGTTGGACGAAATTATTTTATCTTAACACCTGTATGAAACCCATCCATGAACCCGACAGGCGCAATACTTCAGAGATCCAGCGCAACTGTCGCTGTATATGTCGTCAGGCAGCTTCCTCGCTGATATCAACAACGAGGTTCTTCCTCCGTCCGCCAAAAAGGAAGCCTATGTCGAAAATCTTACTTCACTAGAAAACCTCATCCTCGTCCTCTTCGAGGAAGATGAGACGGTGGTCCCAAAGGAGAGCGCATGGTTTGGGTCTGAGGCCCCGTCAGAGGAGGATATACATTACGCGTCCAGCGGTTTCCCAGAACAAGAGCTGCTTGGCCCACTCGTTCAGGAGAAGACTATCGTGCCCATGAGGCTTCAGCCATTGTACACAGAAGATTGGATTGGTCTTCGCACCCTCGATGAGCGAGGAGCTGTATATTTGGTTACTTGTCCGGGGAGACACATGCAGTTGACCGGATGCTGGGAGAGTCTGTCGGAGAAATGGATCGGAGGCAGCCTTTGAGCGAATCGTGTCACGCTCGTCACATGTCACATTCTCGGTATTCTTGGGTAAATTGACTTGTACATATCTCACACACGATTCCCGTATCGTCTTTTCCCTGTCTGCATAACATGTCGGGCGCAGCGGCATCAGCGGGAGCCTCCCGATTCTCTGCATTCATGAACCACCCAGCCGGTTCGTTTCCCAGGACCTGTTGTTTCATACTTATTCAAACCATGTGGACACTCTGCTTGCGCAAACAGGTCCCAAGACCGTGTTCTTTTGGGCCCCGGTGATGAAATGGTGTCTGGTTGCAGCAGGCCTGAAAGATTTGAACCGGCCAGCGGAAAAACTCAGTGTATCCCAAAACATCGGTGCGTTTGTGAATGACTCGAGCCGCAAGGTATATACTCATTTGCATCCCGTTAGCTTTGGCAGCGACGGGAATGATCTGGGTGCGGTATTCATTTGTCATCATACCAGTCAACTACAGCCTGGCCGCAGTAAGTTATTCCCGGATTCTCCTGTTCTCTGTATCAATTATTTGTAGGTCAACTTTTTCGTGGGCGCAACCGGACTCGGCCAACTGGCCCGCATTGCTCAGTAAGGAATCTGTTTGACATTACACTGGAGTATTCTCATCCGTTGCAAAGCTATCGCTACACGCACCCCGAAGCTGTAGAGGGAGCAAAAGCTTAGAAGAAACCGAGGTTTTATTCGCAATACTTGTACAGTCGTCCTTAGCTTGACGATACACTCCTTTTCTCTGTCGTCATTGCCATGACGCTAAGCAAGACACAAGAACTATCTACGTGATGCCCGATTCCCTCGTCGTTTAGTAGAACGATCCTCCTTTCCACTCTGCAGATCACCTTGCGTGAACATACTCTTGGTTACGTCCCACCACCCGCCTTCCGTCAGAATGCGATTTGCTGCCGCCACGATGTCAGACATGATTCGCTGAACATCGTTGCTTCGAGCTTGTGCCGAATTGTCTTCGCGATGCCGCCACTGATTCTCAAAAGATTCCCATGGTTTCGTCCGGTGCTTGGAGGTGCGTGGCGTTGTTTCTGGAATGCGAGCTCCGGCACCATGACGGCCATCTCCGCTCAGGGCGCCGAGAAGAACGGTGCCCAAGTTCGACAAAAGACCTCTCGTTCCTTCATTGACGTCATGGTTCCCCATGTACCAGCCCGCACCAGCTGCTAGAATGCCGAATATCGTTCCCCATTTGACGAACCAGAAGGTAGTTCTGAATATCCAACTTGTCGTCCTATACAAGCTGACCAGGGCGATATACGCGGCCAGGAAACTGATGAGGGGTGGTATAATGGTTTGTGCGTCCCACTCCCAAGGTTTGGATGCGATGAGCGAAGAGACAAGGGATATGAACGTGGTGAGGAGTGCGAGAGAGTGCGAGAGGAATGCAGTGAAGAACGAGTAAAGCCCTGGTGGGAGATGTTCATCCAAATAATCGAGCAGGGGGCCCAGGAAAGCTGGCAGCTGTGGTATGTCGGACATGGCTGGTGAGTGCCACGACAGCATGCCAGCCTGACGGCCAAAATATCTCCGGTCACAGTAACAGGGTTCTCTCGTCACACGTACTGCTTGTCACGCTCGCCAGGAGGGGTACCGTCATTTCCACCCCCGGCGCGGGCGAGGGAACCAATCGGAATGTTCCGGTATGACGTGAACGATCCAGACACAGCGGCGCCGGCCTCGGCGCAGGAAATTTTGAATTCGATCGCACTCCAACCTCCGCGGCGGAGAACAAACACTGACAAACTGAGGCGCGTATAAGTTAGAGCGGTAAGTTGGATTGCTCTCCTTTCTCAAGACCGTTATCTTCTCCTCTCGTCTCCGTCCCCCGCTCCGTAAAGTCCTCCCTCCCCCTTCGCTCTGAGACATGGCTTTGAAGCGCAAGCTTGACTTTGATTCCTCTGAGGACTTCCCCCAGGTTTGGGCACCTCCGCCTCTTGTACCACGCATATATTCACCATATTTCAGACCGTCAAACAGTTGAAATTGGTTCCGTTCCCCGGCTACGAGCCCGGCCTTGACGTTGCTATGTCTGATTCTTCCTCATCTGACTCGGAGCAATTTTACTTTGAGAACCACCACACTCGTCTCGAATCCACCGCTAGCACAGCAAGCAGCTCATCTGGCTCTTCGGACGCCTTTGATTACAACTCTCGTGAGTTCTTTGACCCCCCTCCAGGTCCCTGTTTGATGGGCGACTTCGTGTGATATTAGCTCTTTACCCCAGATACAGCGCGCATCACTCGCCTTCTCTCGACCCTTCCTCGTCCCCCAAGGTCGTAGGCTTGATGCAGCCTGCCAGCAGTATGACACACCATGGGTATGTGAATTATGCGGCCCTATCACCTTAGTGATTTGACAGCGTCTTGGCACTGCATTTCTCCGTTCATCTCACTAGCTCTCATTGCTCCCAAATACCCAAGCTTCGTGTCGCGTGCTCCGCTGGCCTCGACGGTTCAAGAACGATGTGGAGCTTCTGCGAACAATGCGGTGCGATATCGATGGTCGACACCGACTAATTCATGAGAACCGCTCAACCGGCTTTCGCCACCTTTTTCTTATCTTTTTTATTTATTTTGCTGATTGCATCACTCATGCTCTCCTTCTGGACATTTTGCACCCGAAAAGCTCGAAAGCGCTCATCGATGCAGCCACCGACCCCCCATTTACCACCACCTCTTACGCCGACTCCCCCTCAGTCTCCTATCAGCATGCCGACCTTTCGATTCAATGCGCGCTATCCAGCCCTCGCAAATGTCAATTCCGCCTCTGCTAGTTATACTTTACTGCTGCTCTGCTACACCAGGTCTCTCGCCTCCGACAATACTGTCCTGTACATAGTCGCTTCGATGTAAAACACCCTAAATTGACCAACCGTGCTTTCTGATTTACAGTTTGAGTGAAGAGCGATGCGATTTGTGTGATACGTATAAACGCTCGACGGTTGTCACAGCCACATGCAGACGCACGTCCGTCTGTAACATGACCCAGACGACACTGCTTCAGTACGAGGCACCCTGTAAGTTCACCCACGACCGTCTGTTGGGCACCAGTCTGACACCGCCGAGGGCCTGTCCATGCCATTGACTGGTGCAAGTCCACAGCGCCGGGCCACCAGTCTCGTCCTCGCTCCGCGTTTCGTCTCGGCATCGCCTCATTCACAGAGGACTATCGCAATCGGATCGCAATCGTCGGACTGCAGGACGAGCGAGTCCTTGTCGAGGACGACTACACTGACTACCCTGACTTTGTTACCCTCGTCGAGGCAAATCACGGATATCCCGCTACCAACTTGCAATGGCAACCTGCTAGCGCAGGTGGTTTTCCTTGGTCAGGAAAGGCGCCATCCGCCGAGTTACTCGCCACCACCGGCGATGCATTGAGAGTTTGGGAATACTTTGGAGACGCACCGCCCGCGTCGTCCGCATATGTTGGGAGACAACCCAGTGGTGGCGGGCATCGTTTGACTCTCAAAACAGCCTTATCTGGAGTAGGCCTGCTCTTTCAACTTCAATATCTGTGCTGATCCGTCTGTAGCAATCAAAGGTACAAAGCCAGAATACGGGTGCCCCCCTGACGAGCTTCTCCTGGAACGAAAAAGCACCTAGTCTGGTCGTGACGTCGTCCATTGATACGACCTGTACGGTTTGGAATATCGACACCGCAACGGCTATCACTCAGCTTATCGCACACGACCGGGAAGTCTATGATGTTGCTTGGCTTCCGGGATCAACGGATATATTCGTCTCCGTCGGTGCTGATGGCAGTCTCCGTGCTTTCGATTTGCGGAGTTTAGAGCATTCCACCATCCTCTACGAGACACCCACGCCAAAGGGTGCTCCGGCTCCGACATCATCCACTCGCCTCCCAACATCCCCATTGCTCCGCATCTCATTTAACCCTGCTGACTCGAATTATATGTCTACCTTCCATTTGGACGGGTCAGATGTGCAGATTCTGGACATGCGAAGTCCAGGACAGCCGGTCATCGAGCTGAGAGGCCACCGCAGCCAAATAAATGCGATGGGGTGGAGTACGACAGATCGGCCCCTGCTCGCGACCGCAAGTAAATATATCCCGATATCGATCGTTGGAACAACACGACTTATACATATTATAGGCGATGATTGTCAGGTATTACTATGGGACCTTGCAGGTTACACGCAGTCGGCAACTTCGCCTCGTACGGCAAATTCACGGCTAAACTCCCCCCGACCAGACGTAAAGAAGAGAATTGTTACCGACCCAATCATGGCGTACTCTGCGAGCTGTGAGGTGACGAACCTTGCGTGGTCGCCGCAAATTCCTGGTATGACGATGAACACCGGGCACTCGACGGCTCCCGGCGAATGGCTTGCAATTACCAGTGGCAAGTCGATCAAAACACTGAAGGTATGATAAAGAGAACATGGTGACGAGTTGCTCAACCCCCCAAATTGTGAGGTTTACATCAAGTATATAGCTACTCGATCGTCGTGCATGTATATGTAAAGCGCGTTAGCATCATCGCTGAACACGGCGCGGAACGTTATCGCTTGAGACAGGTCATTTGAGAGCTGTATTGTATGGGGTGAAACTCTGATGCGGCTGCGCTGTTGATACCGGATACTGGATAACGCCGCCGGCCTTTCCTGGAGTCCGTTTAGGCACGCATCAGATCATGCACATCATCTGCATCGTGTGTCCACGTAGCCATCATTTTGATCCTGCTAAGCTAACCAACCGGAACCCCGTGACAGACCACCGACAATAAGGTAGGGAGTAAGGTAGGCGAAATGTGGCTCCAGGAATGACTAACTCCTAGTTGCGGAGTGGTTGAAGCTACTCAGCCGAAACTGGTCAAACGAAATCCATCTCTATACGAGCCTCAAGTGAGCGCGGAGAAAATTTGAATGTCAGCGACTGTCGAGTCAGTGAATGTTCCACGCGATAACGGTAGTTGGCGACACGCTCCTCATGGACCGGCGAGGCACTCCCGACCTTAAAAACCCCGTTGGATCATGCGGTGCTATGACCGCTTTCAACTCCTCCCTTCTCTCTGAGCAGAAAGATGACCGACGTCTATCCTTTAGTAACTGACGGCAACCAGGCGGTTCAGAGGAAACTCTCCACATCAAGTTCATCAGATGCCGCGGAAAAGGCGGGCAAAACAACAATAGAACGCCCCGACGAGGGGCCCCAGGAAAGAACGTTGGACAAGAAACTTCGGGTAGTCTTTCTTATTGGCCTAGCTGTGTTGATCCTTGGTTGGTGGATTTCTGCCACGGTGTTGAAGGCAACGCGCGATAGATGGCAAGTGTGGCGTTCCCAGGACACTCCGTGCATGCTCAAAGGTCCTGCAGGGTTGTACAGACGGTTTTCGCCTGGTTCTTCTTGACGTAGGTGCTAGACTCCGTCCCGATCTCAAAGGCTGACCGAATTCCGCTCCCAGCGTTATTGCGTTTCGGTTTATTCCAAACTCAGTGGTCACGAGACCGGTGGCCGCTGTGTGGGTTCCTCTTATCCAGGAGCCTTGGTACCGCCTACCTCGCTACTTGAGATTGACCATCGGTTGGCTGTGTCTCCTCGGTATCATTTTCGGTTCCGCTTTCGGCTTCCCGCTCGCTGCAGTGCGCAGACTTCTTCAATGAATCTTTCCTGTTTTAAGCAATTGACGACACAGGGTGATGACTATGGCCATAGGGCAATCTCCGTGTTGGGTTTGTTCGTTTTCCAGTGTGGCTGCTACCTTTCCTCCACCGACCGTTCTGCCATCTCTTGGTACGCGCTGTGGTTTTGACCTGTCCAGTTATCTGAGAATGTGCAGGCCTACCGTCATTGTCGGTTTGTTCACTCAGCAGGTCATTGCCCTTTTCGTACTCAAAACGAAAGCTGGCTACTCGATATTCCACTATATCGCGAGTCTTGCGTATGACTTCCTGACGCAGGCCTACGTTGGCGCACAATTCTTCTTCGATGCCCAAACCATCTCCAAAAACTGGTTCTTTGTCAATACTGTTCGTCAACAATGCTTGTATACTTTTCTGCATCTCACTAATGGGTTACAGCTTGCAGCCATTATATTCTTCATTGCAACTGTTCAAATGCTTTATTATGTGAGTGTTCTTGATCCTCTATTGATCTTGGTGTTTATTGACGCGTACTAAAGCTTGGAGTAATGCAATGGATCATCAAAGGATTGTAAGTACGCTCTTCTGCTCTACTGGAGCTAGTCACTTAGTCAAACAAGCGCGTGGTTCTTCTTCAAGCTATTGAATGTCTCTGGTGCCGAAGCAGTCGTCGCCTCTGCCTCGCCATGGGTAGGTCAGGGAGAGTCAGCTTGTTTGGTCAAGCCATATGTCAATGTCATGACACGATCTGAGATTCATCTTGTTATGACATCCGGTGAGCACCAGGAGCTGGTCAGTGGAATTGTCATTGACAAAGATTGGATAGGATTTTCGACCATCTCGGGTGCGGTCCTCAGTGCATACGTTTCACTTGGCGTCCCCGCCCAGAATCTTGTGACATCTTCTGTTATGAGTATCCCTGCTTCCATAGCCATCAGCAAATTACGTATGCCGGAAGTGGATGAACCTGTAACCCGCGGACGTGTCGTTATCGACCGTGGAGAAGAGAAACCCGAGAATGCTCCGGTCAACGCACTCCATGCGTTCTCTAAGGGTGGCCTCTTCGGACTGAATGTGGCCGGACAAATTCTGTGAGGTTTCTCCCTCCAGATTTCGGAGTCCAAAAGCGTCCCACTTGCTAATGTGGTACTATATAGGACAAATGTGCTTATCATTCTGTCCCTTGTCTCGACTATCAATGCAGTACTGACCTGGGTCGGCCGCGGGTTTGGGATTCACCATCTTACTCTGCAACTTATATTGGGATATATCGGATATCCTATCACGTTCTTCCTTGGTCCGCAACGCCTCCAAATTCGTTTGCAAAAACTTTTTCATGAAAATTTCCTACTAGGTGTACCTTCTGCTGAGATTCTTCGAGTCTCTCAGCTGCTTGCCACGAAATTGATCGAAAACGAGTTTGCAGCTTACCTCGGTGCGTAATCAGTTACACCAAAGGATCATATACTTGATGGAGTCTGCCCAGAGCTTCAAGCCATCCAAGCTAGCTCTAATCCGCTCTCTCCGCGCGCGTACACGATTGCTTCGTACTCACTTTGTGGTTTCGCCAACCTGGGTTCACTGGGTATCCAGATCGGTGTACTCAGCGCCCTCGCACCATCACAAGCAAAGACCATTGCCAAGTATGCTGCGTCAGCTATGATTTGCGGCTTTATTTCGTAAGATTATCTTTCTGAACAAGTTTCTGCCTCACATTTTGTGCCCTCAGGACCCTACAGACTGCTGGTATCGCGTATGTGCTCCTGTCTCGCGTGGCTGCTACAACACTGATTGATCCTCGTAGGGGAATGTTGATTTAATATGCTAATGAACGATCATCACATACAAATGTTATTCTTTGAAGATGCAGCCGTGATTTAGTCCTCGATGTCGATGGTTGAACTTTATATTCCAAAGTATAATTGGAGAAAGGAGGCACTCAAATGTCGTCCCGACCTTTTCGATCGGACCTCTCCTCTCCGTCCAAGCGGATTGTTCTATCGTGTGTTGCGCCCGTCCGATTTTTTTTGCAGGCTCGGCCGCATTATGAAATCATTGCGGAAACCACGCGGGAAGTGATTTCAAGTTGGAAGGTAGTGTCCCACAAATGATCAACAGATAGGTGTTTCAGCGCTCAGCTCGAACTACTACGATGTTTACATATTCTGTGAGTAAGAATACTTACGGGACGTGTCGGACTCGCCAGGAATTATCTTGAAATAAACTCGTCGTCAGCCGCCATCCTGGTTCCTTTGGCTGACAACAAGGACTGGTACTGCCAGCCGCCAGTGTATTTATGACGTTCGCAGCGTGCTTTCTATCGCCCATAACCGACCTTGTCCAGTGCAACAATGGCGCCTGCACCTTCACCCATCCTTGTCTATTCGCCAAACCACCCTGGCAGACACCTTCACCACCTCCGTCGTGAGGGTCTGGATTTCCTCCGCCATCCACCAAGGCCATCCACACCCTCGCGCACTGAACTATTCATGGCACGCACCCTGGACGCCGCGTCACAACCATCGACGGTTCTCCAAGGTCCACCGCCACCTCCAATTGCCCCTACGTCATCTGAATCAGTCGTACTCGCCCCGGAGCCATCAGTGATACCAGCTGCTAGCGATAATCAACCTCAGCAACCAAACCTACCTGTCGACATTCCCGGAAATATCGCAGCGGCGGTCGTCGTTGTCGTCCTCATCTTGGGAGGACTCGTAGGCCTGATCATTGGAGGGGAAACGCTGCGAAGGCAAGTCAGGAACACGGGGAAAAGAGCTTCCCCTCCGCCCTCGAGGTGTTTTGGGCGCCGAAAATCCGAGCACACCAAGAAAGTGACCGGCTCGCGGCAGCAGCACACTCCAACGAGCCTCGAGAAATTTCCATACGACGAGAAAACGTTGACTCCGCTCACGCGGCCACTGCCAGTTCTGAGCCGGGAGCGCCATCGAAGGTTGTCTGACGTCTGGCCCATCCGAAGCCTGTCGCGAGCCATGTATAATCGCCGATCGTGTCCCGAGCAGGTCAAGCGGAGTCTTCAACATGCGCCACCGGTGGCGGGTCCACAGACGACTTGGTCCGAGTTCACCCCGGTCTCGCTCTACGTGGCACCACCTCGCACTGTCTTGGCTTCTATACCGGAAGAACGCGAGGACTGTCAAAGTCAGACGAACAGTGACGTTGCGGTCATGCCGACGGACGAACCCAAGTCGTCGCATAACGCGCCCCTGGAATCGTCGGTGGCAGCAGAACGATGTGGATCACAGGATTTCCGGATCATACACAAGGGAGAGGCGAGGGACGAGGACGCCAAGTCGTTAGGAAGCTCAACTCCGGAAATGACCTCTGACGGGGGAGAGTCGAGCAGGTCGTCGATGGCGTCGCTGGAGAGCCTTGAAAACGGTAGGGAGAGTCTCATGGAAGAGATATTCGAACTGAGACGTGCGCAAACGACGAGCATGCAGATGAACAAGGGCGTGTTGCTTTCTCTCAGTTTGAAGACCTTGGATGACAATTCAGACGGGGAGGAGGAGCATGTTGAATGTGGTCCTTCGCGTTCGCCTTCCGTTCCGGACGCGGAAGGTGGCAAGGATTATCATGTCGAGCAGGAATTGAGTCTGGCGATGTTGAGTGAAAACTTCAGTGCGGTCAACCTGGACGAGTTTCCCTCACCACCTTCGATGCTTCCATTGATTCCGAGTTTTGTTTCCGGTTTCTAGTATGATTGATAGAATGGGATTCATCTACTAGCCCGTCGCAAGTGGGTTTGAGAGTGAGAAGACGGTGTGCTCTGCGGCTTTGTGCTGGCTATTGTCACGTTTACCATATCTGGACGTGTTTTCGCTCCACAATGCTCGTCTCACGACATATCTAGGCCTGCCCTTCGATGTCGCCGAAAACGTTTGGCTCTAGTCTCGTTTTATGTGCCACCTTAGCCCTTGCTTTCGGTTGGGCCGTATACCATC
>JBBPOB010000304.1:0-19681 GCA_038091275.1 Tylopilus subfusipes
GGTTATGATTGCCTTTCTGCTGGAGTGGCTATCCAGTAAGTGTAGCTTATATAATCAGGTAAGTGCATGATTAGTAAGCCTTCCTCTTTAGTACTAGCTTTCTGCTTTAGTGCTATACCAAAGATGGGGAATAGCATACACAAGATTGGACTAGTATAAGTGTTATTATCTAATTCTCAGTGAAGATCTAATCTCTGCTCTGAGGGGGGATCTTATCTTATCTTATCAGCGCATCAACCCTCCTTTTATGCTACTTTACAGAAGGCTGTGTAGGTATGGGAATCACAGAGGCAATGCATGAGCTAATTATGCCATTCATTGATGGTGGGAATGGTTCTCATATCAGCATTGACAGGCATAGCCTTAGTGGGCTATGCTGGGCAGTGCTCAGGGTCATCAATGCATAGCTCTAATGGGACTGTGTATAACCTTGGACTTGAGATCTAAACCTTAGATTTAATCTGACTCCTTTTGGGCCAAGACAAATCTGGTCTTATTAAGGGTCCATGGGAATAATGTGCACTCTTTTGTCCAATGCTATATCTAAGTGGCAATTGTGTCAGCACTCTAAGTAAGGCAAGGGTCATGTGCTTTAGTGGCTATACAGTCAGGTGACCTGAGAGCATGTGATCTGTGCCTACTACATAAAATTTGCTAGTTTAATTACCAATCATAATATTAATAGTCATTCTGAAGTGGTTCTCAAAGATTTGTGAATATCTCAGGAATGGATTATGGTAATCAAACAAAACTTGGAGGAATGATAGCATATGGTATTGGCTATCTATAGTCAAAAGGGCTTGGTCATAGGATATGTACATGACTCAGCATGTTATGATTTTCATGTAGATCACTGCATGTATGACTAGCTTTCTGGCACTTCTAAAACCCTGCCTTGATACCATGTGCATGGAAATCATACAGCCATACATGTATTGCATCTAGGTTGATAGCATCAGAGTACACTGAGCAACAAAACCATTGCAATGTTTGACTGTTTTGGAGTGCATGTTATATAGCATGTCAGAGCGTGGGAATCTCGCTTAGTACTAGTCAGACGAAATAAAGTAGACACTCTTGGCTATCTATTGCACTTTGGGTCATGTGATTTGGTCCAGTGGCTGTGGAGATATGTCCATTTTAAGCCACCCATGTCATTGCAACAGTTTTGTTGCTGAATATAGGCTATGCACAATTAGTATGATGTGTATCCCCCTTGTACCTTGATCACCTCCTTAACCCTTCTAGGCATACTCTCAATCAATTTCTGACACTTTCCCACCTCTATCTTCTCCCACTCTGCTTGCACTCTCTCCCAAAGCTCTATAATCCCCTTTGGTGGCTCTGAATACTCTGCTAGCCTTCTCTTAAGGAGGAACCATAGGTGCTCTATGGGGTTAAGGTCTGGAGATTGAGCAGGCCATGTCATGACCTCAAATCCATGGTCAATGAACCACTGCTTGGCCCTCCTGCTGGTGTGCTTGGGATCATTGTCCTGCTGAAAAACAATATCATCTGGAGTTTTGTTATAATACTCCAGAGTTTGCTGGAGTTCCTTTTCCAAATTCTGCAGATAGAGGTCAGTATCCATCCTACCATCAATCTTGCAAGCCATCCCAACTTCTTCCCAAGTCATACAGCTCCATATCATCAAGCTTCCTTTACCAAACTTCACAGTTCCTTGAACTAGCCTGTCACTTATGCCCTCTCCTGCCTTTTTCTAAGCCCATCTCTTGCCATCTGACCAAATGCAGTTAATTTTGGTCTCATATGACCATATGACCTGCTTCCAGTCCTCCACAGTCCAGTGTTGATGGCTTAAAGCAAAGTCCATCCTTGCTCTCTTGTAACATGCAGTAAGAAGAGAGCACTTTTTCTTCACCACAGCCTTCATCCCTGCTTTCTTCAGGTGATGACAAAATGTCTGGGATGAGATGGCCTGATTCTTGATATCTTGAAGTGCCCTGGTGACCTGGACAGCATTTTCAGCCTTTCCAGTTCCAATCAACTGAATGGCATGACACATGTCAGTGGGAGTAATGAGGGATGGGTGACCACCAGAGGATTTGAGGAGGTCAGGATGGAGTTTGGAGCCAATTCTACTGATGGTAGAGCAGTTTACACCAGTAGAAAGAGATATCTGACAAGTAGATTGACCCAGATCCAAGAAAGAAATCTTCTGATTAGTTTGGGCAACAGAGAGGGATTTCATGGTGTTGGAAGTGGTAAAAGCGATGGTGTTTGGATGTACTTACACTATGTTGAACTATTTATGCATCACATAACCCATTGCTGACATAATAACCCACTGCAACAAATGGTTTTCATACTTTAATAGATCAGCAACAAAACTGTTGCAATGACATGGGTGGCTTAAAATGGACATATCTCCACAGCCACTGGACCAAATCACATGACCCAAAGTGCAATAGATAGCCAAGAGTGTCTACTTTATTTCGTCTGACTAGTACTAAGCGAGATTCCCACGCTCGGACATGCTATATAACATGCACTCCAAAACAGTCAAACATTGCAATGGTTTTGTTGCTCAGTGTATGTAGTCAGTACTGTAGGTAGCTCTATAGTAATTGGAAGTGCTCACCTTAGTGGTTGGGAAATCAGCTGAGGTGTCTAACTACAAACCAAAGTTCAAATACACATCATGCTTATGTAATCTGGTGGCTGTACCACCATGCACCATTTGCTAACTCCAATAGGGTATTGTGTCAGGCAAGGAGACTCTGCCCAATTCAGCCACAGCCTCCACCATTAAAATCAAAGCATTCTCTTTGTGCTAGCTTAAGGCCACTGCCGAGATCATGCCATATGTCAATGACACCCAGATCATTCACGTCCAGGGTGATGATTCCAAAGCCATCTGGGATACCCTTGCTAGCATTCATTGTGCCTGTGGCCTCTTTACCCAGCTCACTGCTATGTGAAAGTTCTAATGCATGGAGAAACACCCTGAGCAATCCATCATGTTGTGGGTTGGTGATGTTAAGGTGCAAGCACATCTCTTGAAGAACATCAGAGTCACTCTTCCTGACCTTCTCACAATTGTAGTCCTCACATCCAGTCTTCCTCCTAAGTATGACTCTGTCACCATCACCCTTGATGCTGTTGACCCTGACAAGCTTGCCCTTGAACTTGCCATCTCTTGCCTGCAGGAAGAATGCCACCTCAGCTGCAAATAACTCGAAGATTACAAAGCATTGCTTGTTAAGGGTGAATCTGACAGCTTTGACACTGCTTTTGCCATTCATTCTAGGGCTAACATCACTTGTTTCAAATGTGACAAGAAGGGGCACTATGCCAAGGACTGTCTGGTGGAGAAGGAGCATGCTAACCTTGTTGAAGAAGCACCTGATACTGCATGGTAAATTCTGAACTTCAGGGGTGCATGTATTATTATTATTTCATTTCTTGTTCATTCACTCAGACTTCCTCATGATTCAGGGGGTGTGTTGGAGTAGAATCACTCACTACATGCCAACACTTACCTAATTACTATACAGTACCTAGCTCACACTGTAGTCGCTCATTCTACTATATGTTGTCCATTATCATGAATGACATTTGCTAACTGTTCTGCATTGCTCACATCTTGCTCTCAACATATGACTCTTCAACACTATGAGGTACAGGACAAAGGGTGACTACTGCATCTCTACAAGGATCAGTGGTAGATATATTGAAAAGGTTGTAGTGCATAGTGTGACAATGCATGAATTTGGTAATACATTGCATTTTGCATGGTCCATAGTGGGCACACTAAAAGTCCACTGCTAATGCATGGTGCATAATGCAAGTGGACAATGTGGACATTATGTACTATCAGATTACTACATTGGTGGGTTGGGATGAGATACTATGATATATCATCAGTGGAATACATAGCTGAGCAGACCACTGGCTATCAGATTGCTTAGACAAAACCACTGCTTACCACCAGGACCATTAGCTACCAAATCAACAGGTACAAAGCTCATGTACACCTTATGTAGAGATATTATCTGTGGTGTTACTTGATTATCTAGTCTCAATCAGTTTGAGATAAGATTACTAGGCAATATTATGAGTTTTTACACAGGTATACCACTGTTATCACATACCCACAGCATCTGCCAGTGTGTGTGTTTGAGCATGTGGCTGTATGCAGACAGTAATATCTGTGTGTGCACATGTGCTTGTGCACTCACTCACCCATCACCTCACCCACCTTCCCTTCACATGCAACAATGTGATGATGGCATGACAAGGACACCAATGCCCTTCCCTCTCCCTCATCCTCACCCACCTTATGACAACCACAATGACATGATGATAATGACAATGGTGCAATATAATGAGGACATGACAATGTGACAATGACAATGATGCACCCTCACCCTCACCCTCATCCTCACCCACCTTGTGATAACCATGAGGACATAATGAAGATACCCCTTGCAACAATGAAAATGGCCTCTGGCCCAGCCCTCTTCCTCTTCCAACTCATAATGACAAGACCCTGCCAGTAAGAGGGTACAGAAGCAATGGTACAATATGTACAATTGTGTGTGTTGTACCATCACTTCTTCACCCTGACCTTCACCCCTGACCTTGCTTGCCTGGTTGATACAGGCACAAGCAGCAATACCAGCAGGTATACTGTGATATTCCTTAGTATTACCAGCACACACAGCACAAAAAGTGTAAGGGATGGGAAGAGGGGACTACTGGTAACTCAAAATAGTGTGAAAAACCTCTTTATCAGCAAACAATTTGACATAAGATTCTTGACCAAGCTCCAAAGAGTTGTCGCAGGTCATCTCAGCAGGTACTTTGCCACTATGTTTAGGAACCAGCTGCACAACATTGCAAACATCATCCAACCAGACAATATCATCTGAACATTGACCATTGTTACAGATGTGGCACTGGATAATAAACATATCAACCTTGGAAGCGGGTGCCACTACATAGGTGTCATTCACGACAACAGAATGAGCATTAGAAAATTTGAAGAATTCAATGTAAATAAGCAGTGGACTTGGGGGATCAGTTATTGGCTGAGGAATTGCTTGCACTTGAGCTATGAGATATTCTATTAGGGAATGCAGGTCAGAAACAAAAACCAGTGAAATTTGGGGCATGCATGTTGACTGCTCCCAGCCAAAATCAGGTCACCACTCTTGTGTGAGATTAGGATGGTGCTTGCATGACCAAAGGGCAAAGCAGGGCTAGATGGTAGGGCCTGAATAGTCTGAGCTGGATGAAGAGAAAGAGGGTTGTGCATGGAGCACTACTGAATATGAAATTTTTGCCATGCATAGATGTGAGAGAGTGGAGGTGTGCAGTTAGGTATGGCCAGACAGTGGCCATTTTGGGTGGTGTAGGAATGGCCAGAAGAGAAGTCACCTAATGCTGCCCATAAATCAGGAATTGAGAGAGCATGACATGCATTGTCAATGGAGAGATTCAGGAAGTGAGGCTGGAGGGTCAGGAGGAAAGCAATGGTATGGTCAGATGATATTCAGGAACATGCATCATGGAAAATGGATTTAGGGGCTTGGCTTGACCTGTGGAACATTCATCAGGTGAAACAGGTGATATCCATTCCAACTCCAGGTAGTGGAGCTGCATAAGATTAGCTTTGAGTACCATTTCATTGATCAAAGAAGCTCCTGCCATTTTGAGGGTGGTAAAAAGATGAAACAAGTGCTGTTTTTCTTGTTGGTCCAAAAAACAGCAGCACTGGGTGTGATAATCATGGCAATTGGACAGGTGGTAAGGGGTTTTTATGTGAGTGATGTGGTATCTTTTGGTTATATTGCTGCTCCACTAATATGGGGCACCCATAGTGCATATACTGCATGGGATGTGATGAGCTAATTCGAGCTTGGGGATCTTGAAGTGATCCAATGGCCCTTTTCTGCCTTGTCAGCCTTTAGCTGCCAGGATGGTAGGTTTGTAGTGGTGAAATTCTTGCTAAGCCTCAGATAGTGCATGAAGCATTTCATCACAGTGAAAGGCAGACTGGGTGAGGAAGATGAACTTGGTTAGTGCATAAATTGCATAAAGAACATCACCTGGAATGGAACCAGCAGCAACAACAGTTAGGAGCCTCTCAATCTCCCAGTGATCCTGACCTCCAGTCTACTTGAGTGTGGAAATGCCATTAGATCAATTGCACACCCTGATGTGGGGCTAAAGAACTGACAAATGGCAATCAAGTTCCTCTCCCCCTATTATGTTGATTACCCAATGCACACAGTGATCAAAATAGAGCCTATGCCATGTGTGAAGTGCATCAGATGTGAGGAACAAAGATGGACATATATCATCCCAGTCCTTTCAAAATGGTTTAATGACACCACTAATGTGGAGTGCAAGGCAAGCCTTATGAAAGGTGCTAATGTTGCATGGATCACAAGTGGCATATGCTTCTTTGATAGGATCTAGGCTTTGTTGATGAAGACGAGGTGTGGCAGGTGTTGGATCACCAAACTCCTCTGCAGTGGCATTGGAGATCAGAGAATTTCTTGAGAATCTACAAGCAATAAGGAGCTGTTCTGGATAATCAGTGATCCAAGTGACAAGAGGGGTATGGACAATATAAAGGCAACTATTTGGATCTGACATGATCTTACCATTCTTGCAAGCTAACTTCAAGTTCTTCATCACCAATAATACAGCATGATGGTAAACATGTGCAGATAACACAGCCTGAACTATTGGTGACACATTGCAAAACTTTAGAACAGGAAGGTATGCCACCAAGGCATACATGTGGGAAGTTGCTTTCATATGGACCCTGGCATGAATGTTAGTGATAGAAATCAGAAGGGGATGCATTTCTTTGTTGCCCATACCCATTGTCAGTGGTGTCTTATTGGAAGCTGCAATTACACCAATGAAGCAGTGACCTCTGGGTAACTTATTCTAAGGAGGGACAGTCAGATTGGTGTAACTAAATGATTTGACTTGCTAAACTAATCTGGGTCTCCCAAGTGTGATCAGCACTCATAAACTTGCCATAAATATGTTCATAATGGCCATGAGATGTTTGTTTGTACTCATAATACAAATCGAAGTCCATGTATGGGGAAAATACAGGGTTACTAAAAAGGTGTTTGATGACCTCGAGGCCATCTTGCCAATAAAGGACCAACAGTGACTTTGTATTGTATGGTCCAACCTTGATTTCTTGACAACACCAATGTGGAATGTCTGATAGGGACTCGATCCAAGCATGTAAGTTCTTTGCTGCATGAAATGAAACAGGGTGTTCTTTGTTCTATTCACTCATCACAGTTAATAACTGTTCCACATCCAATAAACATGTGCCTACATGTTGTGATTGTAGATACATGTTGATCTCTTTCTGTGACAGGGAGCCACTTAAAAGCCAGTTTGCAAACTCCCACTTGCTCTTTGATGTGAAGGGATAATACACATTCTCTGAGTCACAAACATGAGCAAATTTGTCTTGATCCATTTGCTGAAGAAGGTTCAACCTGCCAGGGTTGCTTGGGCCTTTTTTTGGTTGATATTGCTGTATATGACTTGGAGTGGTGGTAGCTGAGACTCAGATGGGAACTGCTGGGGGCAATGCTTGATCTTGTTTATCCATCTAATGACTATGAGGAGCCCCCTCCATTACTCATGGGCCATCAAGGCCATCAAGGCCATCTTCACTGATATTGTCTTCAAATGGGTCTCCAACATTCCACCAAAGATTGACTTAAAACACACAAGTTAGATGGCTATTTGCAAACATTTACTGGCAAACTTACTATCTTGAGCTGCATCAGTGTTGTCACTATAAGCTTCAGAAGCTTGGTGTTCTAACTCAGGCAGAGACTGGATGAGCCAATGTACATGTTCACTGTCAGCTAATAGGTGGGCAACAACTTCATCTCTACTGGAAAACTCCTTATTATTACATTTCTTCTAATCCTTAGTCACTACTACACATTTCGTACACTTTACTATGCTACTTAATTATTTGCCCATTGAGAGAATCAAACTCTCAACCTCTCAGTACTGATCACCTACTGATCACAGTACTGACCACTACTGATTACATACTGATCACGCTACTAATTACCCTAGTCAGATCTAGTCAGATCGACTCAGGATGAGTCATAGATAGTAACATTGTCTATCGCCTCATGGGCACCTCATGTATTTCATCTCTGTGCACTATCTCTGCCTCATGCCCCTATCTCGTCCTTATGTTCCTCCTCATGTACATTCCGACTCACCATGACTCCCCTTTGTCCTCTAGGGTATGATCCAGTTATCTGGGCTATACACACATGTATTCCTCATGGTAGACTAGACACAGGATATCGTAGATCTACCATCCACATGTACAAACCTTAGAATAGTATATAAAGGCCCAGGTGAATGACTGGACTCCCCAGTCTTGTTCACTTGGAGATTTCCCATTCTCCACTGTTTACTGATTCCTAGCCCTGCTTGCTCTCATCTCAGACTATCAGCTCTTCAGTGAGTCTGGTCATTTCACTCATGACAATTGGGACAAGAAAAAGCAGAAATCTGGTCTGAGAGAGATAAGGTCTGAAAACTTGTAGTAGGCTTGAAATCCATTAGGGTTGACTGTTATTGTGTTGATGGAGTAAATCAATGGTTGACAGCTCTTCCCACATGGGCTGGGCATGATGCACTTATGTAAGACATGTTGAATGGTCGACTCTTATCTGGTCCTTAACTACCATAAAATGTCATCCAGCATCATGGACCCCCCTTTCATTGAAACATCATCTACATCCATGTCTTCAATGACTACACCACTGTCCTCCAACCATTCTACCTCAATGCCACTTGGAGCACCATCTGAGCTACTGGCACCAGCCACACCACCCACCTGTATCAGATATACATCTAGAGCAGAGCATGGGTATGGAGTACCCATGTGGGTAGTGGGTATGGGTACATGATGGGTATGGGTGTGGGTTTGCATTGGTGATACCCATACCCATATCCATACCCTTCCTGTGGGTTATGCAGCAGTACCCCAGGGTAAGTACCACTATCAACTGACATTTTGTTTACATCCATTTATGGCCAAAGTGCCTGGCCACAACAGTAGCCACTGAGACAGTCATCCAATCAAACATCAAACCATCCACCCTTTAACACAATCTAACAAGTATCTACCCTGCACCAATGCCACCAGATGCCACCTCCCAATGTCCCAAACAAACCATCAAACCCTCAGAAAAGGCCAAAGCATCACTGGAAGAGAAGCAAAGCAAGGGGTCAAAGAAGCAGAAGCCTAAGAATGAGCTAACAGACAAGTTAGCCAACTCCATCAAGAAGCCAAGAACAAACTCACTGTAAGGTACCCACATCCATCTATGGCAGGTGGTGCACACACTAACCCCATATACTAGTACCATGTAATGCCACTCAGTCTGTGCCAAAGTCATCTCATGTCCACTCAGAGACAGACTTGAAGTCTTCCTAGTGTAGTAAGGGCGAAAAGGGTGAGAGGTGCAGCACTGAGGAGGTTGATAACATAGAGGATACTGACCCAGAGGATGAGGGGGAGAAGGAAGAAACCCCTAAGGAAGAGCTATATGAGCACCTGACAATACAAATCAATGTGTGTGCTAACATCAAACATAGAATATCAGATGAAAGATTGGACCTCACCTATTTATGCCTTTTTTGGAGCAAAGCCCACTGTTGAAGAGCTCAATGGCCACTACTCACATGTCTTCAAGTGTGGCATGCAGGGTTGCAAGGTCATGATACAAAAATATCTTGATATGAAGGATGCTCGATCAACTGGGAACATGTGTAAACATGCAAAGAAGTGCTGGGGGGATGAGGCTGTCAGGGTAGCTGATAATACAAAGGACATAAATGAAGCTCACACCACAGTTGTTTTGGGAATACTAACCAATGGGGAGGTCACTCAGTCCTTTGAACAACAGGGCAAAGAACACATTACTTACTCACATATACCCCACACTCGTAAGGAGATAAGGTAGGTTGTTGTGCTTGTATCTGCAGGGCTGTGGCATAACTGACTTGCATATTCCAACATTCAGGATGGAGATTATCTGTTGGGTATGCACCAGCCTGTGACTGTTTGTGATAGTTGGTGATGAAGCATTTTTGGCTCTGATGAAGACTGGATGGCCAAACCATTATGTACCATCTCATTTCACAGTAGCATGGGACATGTGCTATGTCTTCACATGCACATGTGAACAGATTGCTAGATCGTTATGCATAAGTCAGTAGTCATGCCCTTGTACTAGTCTGATTGTGACTTACCAGGAGTATGATGGAAAATTGAGTTTTACAACCAATGCTTGGACATCACCAAACCACCACTCATTTGTAGTGATTAGTATGCACTTGGAGTGCAAAGGGACTCCACTGATAATTCCATTAGACATTGTGGAGGTTGCCAAGGCATGGTTGACTGCTCACCTGATTGTCTTGATTGCTAATCGTACCATAGTCACACATAGGCTTGGCCCTAGCAGACATGTTTTAGTGCATGCTAGTGGAATTTGGCATAACAGAAAAGGTTAGTGCTCATACAATAGACCAGAAATGAGGGCTTACCAGTATGCAGATACTCTATATCATATGCAACAATGCGTTGAACAACATGGTCATGATTGATATGTTGAGCAATGATCTGCCTGATTATGGTGGGCAGGTGGGACATGCATGGTGCTTTCTGCACACCAGAAACCTGGTGGCAAAGTCCCTGCTTCACATGTGTGACATGAAAAAGGGAGATTGTGGGGATCTGTTACGTATCTCCTAATCCTTACTCGCCTCTACACATTTCGTACACTTTACTATGCTACTTAATTATTTGCCCATTGAGAGAATTGAACTCTCGACCTCTCAGTACCGACCACACTACTGATTACCCTAGTTAGATCTAGTCAGATTGACTCAGGATGAGTCACAGCTAGTCACACCTAGTCAGAATGAGTCATAGATAGTAACATCATCTATTGCCTCATGGGTGCCTCATGTATTTCATCTCCGTGCACTATCTCTGCCTCATGCCCCTATCTTGTCCTCATGTCCCTCCTCATGTACATTCCAACTCACCATGACTCCCCTTTGTCCTCTAGGGTATGATCCAGTTATCTGGGCTGTATGCACATGTATTCCTCATGGTAGACTAGACACAGGATATCGTAGATCTACCATCCACATGTACAAATCTTAGAATAGTATATAAAGGCCCAGGTGAATGACTGGACTCCCCAGTCTTGTTCACTTGGAGATTTCCCATTCTCCACTGTCCACTGATTCCTCACCCTGCTTGATCTCAACTCAGACTATCAGCTCTTCAGTGAGTCTGGTCGTTTCACTTGAACAAGACTTTCACACTGATACCGTGGCAGGCTTAACTCGCCACTCCACATCCGCCTTATCTTCCACCCCTTACTTTTGATCAGTAAGCACAGGGCTTCTGATCCATAGCACGCACACAGGGCACACTAACTGCCGATCGGTTTAGTGTCACAATACTACTGCTTCCCCGTCCCCTTCCATTACAGGACTCGTGGGAGAGCAATCAATGAAGTTCACCAAGGTAACGTGTACCTTGAAGGCCGCCGGACCTTATACAGTCTACCCGAAGGCCTTGCCCCGGAAGTACAGGAACCCCCTGTAGCAATCGAGTGGGACTCTTCTAGTCCCGACCCAGAAGAGCATTTCCCACTCCCTGATCTTGAATATTGGAACCCTGTGCTGGAATTCCCAAAATACAGTGTCAAGGTAGAAGAGGAAGAGATCCTCCTTTCCTTGAGTCTCCCCGCCTTGAAAAAAGAGGAAACACCCGAGTTGACATACCCACCGAGTTTACCAGAGGTACAAACCCTTCTGCATGTCAAGGACCTCCTTTGGCCCGACTTTAGTGACGATGCATCTGATTTCTTCAATCAGATCGAGCTAGATGAGCTAGCTTCATACAGGACCCACTCCCCCGCATACTTCCCTTCTCCTGTTTCGGAAGCCGCCCCAGAACCCTTTATTGCATTCAACCCATATGTCGAATACCCCACACCGCCCCGCTTTTCTCCCTTTACCAGGAGAAGCCCTGCCCCCATGTACACGGACCTCCAAGATCCGGTCCACTTCTCAGATGATCAGGACATCATCTTCCCTGATCTCCGGGAGTTCAACACAACCCCACTCCACTCACCACTGCTTCTTCAGGAGCCAGTAGATTGGACACTGGTCCGCCCCCGTCTTCTTGAACAGGAGATATTCAGGTCTGGATTCTCCACTCCCTTCACTCCGAACAGACACAGTATTGCTCACACTCTGTGTAGAGCTTTCCTCCCTCAACAGGTTGAGGACATTATTTGAGAAGGAATTAAATTTGGTCGTGCACAGCAGAGAGGTAGGAACCTCAATTCACCTGCACCCAGCGAACACGTTCCAAAGAAACTGCGGCTCGAACAATCTATACCTAATAGCTCCTCCTCCTCTTTCTCTAGCTTACCTCCTCCCCCTCCTCATCGTCGTTGGCATCGCGGTACATATAGTAGTACCAGTAGCAATCACCCTCCTCTTCATAGAGCGAGAAACCTTAGGGCACCTGCATGTTACAGGAACTTGTAGGGTTGTTATGAAATATATCTGGAGGGATTGGATCATCACACAGAGAGAAAGAAGAGAATGCATTGAGCAACTAAGATGTGAACAGAACGAGAACCCCAAGCTTGAAAGAGAGCTAAACGAACCCCTCAAAGATCTTGATCAACCAGATCAGATCAGACCGAGATCTTCACCTCCGAGTTATGAAAGCGATCGAGATTCTGAGAATCAATCAATCGTAACCATGCCTGTTAGTCAGCACAACGTAATTGTTGACAAAAGAGAATAAGCTGGATTCAGTCAAATGCCACAGAAACCTATCTAAGCAAGATAAGATAAGATTCCAAGAGTCTATTGACATACTCGCCAAGCAAAAATCAGGAAAACCCTATCCAAAGAAATCCATCTATGCTAAGTTACTCAAGAAGGCTAAGTCTATTAAGCCTAAACCTAAGAAACTCCACAAGTAACTATGGCTTCCCAACAAATAAGAGATGAAGTCCTCGCTGCTATCAACGCATGTGCAGTAAACTTCCAAACAGGTGTACCAGCATTAGTAACCGCCATCACTAACATCATCAATGCATGTGAGCAGATGGGTATACAGGTTGGTAACCTACAAACACAACTTGCACAAGTACAAGCAGGTGGAGCAATCACTACACCTAAGATCTCTAAGCTACTCGCCGACCCAGGAACTTTCGATGGTTCCATAGCTAAGTTTGAAGAATGGTGGGCTAAAGTCAAAGCATGGCGACAGAAAAGTGATGCTGCCATGCCTACCAACACTGACAAATCAGTCCAAGCAGTCCTATCTCGACTAGAAGGACCCAAAGTAGGAAACTTCACCCGAACATGCCTTGAGGCTATCAATGCCGGAAATGCATACACATGGACTCAGTTAACCATGGAACTGGAAGGACTATTCTGACCAGCTAATCAGAAAGATTGGGCTCGTAAGAAGCTCAAAGATCTGAAACAAGGAAAGATGTTTGTAGATGACTGGATCATCAAATACCAGACATACACTACTATGTCAGAATTCGAAAATGGACAATTGTGTGACATCATTGAGCACAACATTGATCTGTCCATCATTCAGAAATTGATTGAAGCAGGCACTCGCCCTGCTACACCCGAAGAATACAGTATTTACCTCTGATGGGGATACAACAATGTAAGGATCAAAGATGGAGATGAATGGAAAGCAGCATTCATATGCCACTGAGGTTCCTTTAAGCCCTTGGTAATGTATTTTGGTCTTTGCAACTCACCCGCCACCTTCCAAGCAATGATGAACAAAATCTTTGCTGATATGGAAGATGTCTTAGTGGTCTATATAGATGATCTACTCATCTTCACCAAAACTGATGATCAGAAAGAACATGATAAGATAGTACTCAAAGTCTTATGACACCTTGAAGAGCATGATCTATTTATCAAACCCAAGAAATGTTCTTTCCGAGTCAAGGAAGTAGAATTCCTAGGCATGACAGTAACTGCCTCAGGAATCCAAATGAATGATGTCAAGGTCAAGGCTATACTAGATTGGCCAACTCCTAAGACAGTTAGAGGAGTTCGCAGCTTTCTGGGATTAGCAAACTTCTATCGAAGGTTTATAGAAGGATACACTCAGGTAGCTCGTCCTCTAAACGATCTTACAAAGAAAGATCAACCCTTTGAATGGAAAGAAGTTCAACAGAAATCATTTGATGATCTCAAATATAAGTTCACAACTGCCCCTATTCTAGTGTTTCCAGATATCAATCAAAAGTTCAGACTGGAAACTAATGCTTCAGACTTCACTACAGGAGCTGTATTATCCATTGAATTAGATGGCAAATGGCATCCAGTTGCTTATTCTTCGCACTCAATGTCACCAGAAGAACACAATTACCCCATTGCAGACAAAGAGATGCTTAGTGTAATCCGAAGCCTGGAAGAATGGAGACACTATCTAGAAGAAGCTGACCATGAATTTGAAGTATGGAACGATTATGCCAACCTTCAATGGTTCATGACACGACAAGATCTGAATCGTCGACAAGCACGATGGGCTCAGTATCTGTCCAGATTCAATTTCAAATGGGTACACAAGGCCGGAGCCCAAATGGGTAAACCAGATGCCTTATTAAGATGAGAAGATCATGCAATAGGAAAAGAAGACGATAACAAGATGGTTCTCATCATTCCCCCTAATAAGATTGCATATACTTCCATAAACATCACTACTGATGCTAATGACATCAAGAATCATATTCGGACCGCCACCAGAAAGATTCATGAGTCTAACATCATCACACACTTAAAACAACACAAGATCTGTGTAGATCTAGATGGAATTCTCTATACCAGAGAAGGACAGATGTTTGTATCCAATGATCAAAATCTCAGAATGGAGATCATACAGTTACATCATGATACTCATATCCCAGGACATCCAGGAATGGAGAAAACCCTTGAACTTGTGCAACGCAGCTACACTTGGCCAGGAATGTCCAAGCTAGTTAAGGACTATGTGTCCCGATGTGATCACTGTGCCCGATTCAAAGGATCTAATCAAGCTCCCCCAGGAAAACTACAACTGCTTGAAACTCCATCAGTCCCTTGGACAGAAATATCCGCTGACTTTATCACAGATCTACCTGAATCAGAAGGATTCAACAGTATCTTAGTAGTTGTTGACTGCTTCTCCAAAGAAGTTGAGTTTATCCCATGCAATAAAACAGTTACTGTATTGGAAACCGTGAAACTCTACCTTCGCAATGTATGGAAACAACACGGTCTTCCTACAGGAATTGTATCTGATTGAGGACCCCAATTTGCTTCACAGGTCATGAAAGACATCTGTAAACAATTAGGAATCCAACCTTGATTGTCTACATCATTCCACCCTCAGACCAATGGTCAAACAGAAAGGATCAATAGAGATTTACAACAATACCTTCATCTATTCACTTGTGAAAAGCAGAACGAATGGGTTAGTTGGTTGCCTATGGCACAATTCTCTTATAATGCAAAGAAACAACTTGCAACATCAAAATCACCTTTCGAAGTTACCAGATCCTATCAGCCATGCATGGGCTTTGAACAAAGAGTTACCAAAGCTCCAGCTGCTGAAGAATTGACTAAACAAATGAAAGCTACTCTAGAACAAACAAGGAGTAATCTAGAAAAAGCAAAATTACGAATAAAAAATCAGGCCAACAAACATAGATCTAACGCCCCTGATTACCAAATTGGAGATAAAGTTTGGCTTTCTACCAAGAATCTCAAACTTACCCAATTATCACATAAGCTGACGGAACATTGGCTTGGATCTTACGAGATTACGAAATGAATCAGAGATAATGCAATTCAATTGCATCTTCCAAAATCTATGAGAATCCATCCAGTAGTAAACATCTCCCAGGTTAAACCATACAAGGAACGCCTTGAAGGTCAAACCATGTACAAACCTGGACCAGTAAAAGTTACTGAAGAAAGAGAGATTGAATACGAAGTGGAACACATCGTAGATTCACAATATAAAGGAAATCACCTCGAATACCTTGTACATTGGAAAGGCTACACTGATGAAGATCAAACATGGGAATCTAAATCTAATCTAAAAAATGCTCAATCAGCAATCAAGGATTTCCACCGATCCCACCCTAGTGCACCTTGACATTTAGCTATGTCGCAGGCTGCCTTCTACTCACTATTCGCCTTTTGTGATAAACCAATTCCAGAAATTAGCCAGGATCATCTACCTTTTGATCACTTAGATATAGATTGAAAGAAACCCCTAGGCTGCAACAGGGTGAACAACGCATTAATCCTAGGTGCACCCTCAATAGGTGTACTATGTGCTAACATCTGAAATCCGGTTGAGCCTTGCTCCCACAAAGCAATTAACAATGGAATTCACCCTTGAAGTTCCACCCTACGTCCTCGAAATCCTCTTATGCATTTTTATTCTATTTTCTCCAAAGACCCCCATGATTCTCTCTACTCTTTTATCTTTATGGACCTACTCGCTTTTATTTATCTTTCTCATCATCCTCACTCTCACTCTATGGTCGACAACAATTTGTCATCTCGAAACAGGGCTTTCATTTGATCTTCACTTTTGGTACAGAGGTCTTAGACGAGATCTCCTCACCTTCGAGATCCACCCAAATAGACATTGGCGATCTTGGGACCAATTATGGGAAGAAGAAGAAGATCAAATGCCAGGAGCAATAGATCTCGGCCCACTCAGACCAAATCCATATACTTTAAACCCTGGCGAAAACCCCTATGATGATGATGAACCCGATGAGTACCCTGGAGAAAACTGGGATAACAATAACAATACAGGAAATTGTGCAGAACAAGGTTGGGGATTAACAGCAGAAGATCACGAAGAATGGCATCAGGTAAACAACCCTGACAATGTGATCTTCCCTAATCCCAAACCCCAACCGAAACAAGGAAACAATTGGGAACAATGGGGAAACCCATTCAATGATCCTAGATGGATTCATATCGATGAACTCACAAGAATGTTCTATGATCACCTCCCACCCTTCATGGTACAATGGATACCTATACTCCCTCCCTTACTCAAAGAAGTTACATCACCAGTGACTTCATCATCAACAGAGATATCGGAAACAACTCCGGAGCCACCTGAAACCTCGGACACAGATCCCAAGCAATCAGAAGGCTTATCGAAACCATTCAATGAAATAAACATTGATCCGATTCCAATATTAATTACTCCACACACTCAATGGGACTGGGTACCCACATTTAACCAAGAAGCTTCCCCCCTTCCTACATTCCATGAACCAGAAGCTGGCCCTTCTAATCATCCAAATGCCCTAATTATCCTCGATCCAGATCGTACATCAGACACAGATCCTGATGTAATCCCAAGCATTGAAAAGGTACTCCTTGAAGAAAGTCATTCAGAGTCTGACTCATAGAGAGGGGGTAGTGTTACGTTTCTCCTAACCCTTAGTAGTTACTTCACATTTCATACACTTTCACTTCACTAACTTATTAGATGAGTCACGCCTAGTCAAGTCAACTCAGTATGAGTCACAACTAGTCAGATCAAATAGGAATGAGTTATAGCTAGTCATATGCCTATCAACCTCATGTATGCCTCATGTCCTTATCTTGTCCTCATGTATTCCTCATGTTCATCCTCATGTACATTCTGACTCACCATGACTCCCCTTCGTCCTCTAGGGTATGATCCAGTTATCTGGGCTGTACACACATGTATTCCTCATGGTAGATAAGACACAGGATATCTTAGATCTACCATACACATGTACAAACCTTAGAATAGTATATAAAGGCCCAGATGAACAACTGGCATCCCCAGTCTTGTTCACTTGGAGATTTCCCATTCTCCACTGTCCACTGATTCCTCGCCCTGCTTGATCTCAACTCAGACTATCAGCTCTTCAGTGAGTCTGGTCGTTTCACTTGAATGAGACTTTCATACTGATACCGCAGCAGGCTTAACTCGCCACTCTGCATCCGCCTTATCTCATCATCCCCTTATTTTTGATCAGTAAGCATAGGGCTTCTGATCCATAGCATGCACACAGGGCACACTAACCGCTGATTGGTTTAGTGTCACAATACTACAGATTCCCCGTCCCCTTCTGTTACAGGACTCATGGTAGGGCGATCGATGAGGTACATTAGGGAGAAGTGTACCTAGCAGGCCAACGGACCTTATATGGTCTACCAGAAGGCCTCACCCCAGAAGTACAGGAACCCCCTGTAGCAATTGAGTGGGACTCTCCTAGTCCTGACCCCGAAGAGCACTTCCCGCTCCCCGATCTTGAGTATTGGGACCCCGCGCTGGAATCCCTGGAATATAGTGTCAAGGTAGAAGAGAAAGAGATCCTCCTTCCCTTGAGTCTCCCCGCCTCGAAGAAAGAAGAGACCCCCGAATTAACATACCTGCCAAGTATACCAGAGGTACAGACAATCCTACACGTTGAGGACCTCCTTTGGCCCAACTTTTCAGACAACGCATCTGATTACTTCAATCAGATTGAGCTAGATGAGCTAGCTTCATACAGGACCCGCTCCCCCACCTACTTTCCACCTCCCGTTCTGGAAGCCGCCCCAGAACCCTTCATCACATTCAACCCATATGTTGAATACCCTGCACCACCCCGCTTTTCTCCCTTTAGCAGGAAAAGCCCCGCCCCCACGTATACAGACCTCCAAGACCTGGTCCACTTCTTAGAAGATCAGGACCTTGTGTTCCCTGATCTAAGGGAGTTCAACACAACTCCACTCCACTTGCCCCTGCTTCTCCAGGAGCCAGTAGATTGGACACCAGTCTGCCATCATCTCCTTGAACAGGAGATATTCAGGTCTGGAGTCTCCACTCCCTTCACTCCGAACAGACACAGTATCACTCACACTTTGTGTAGAGCTTTCCTCCCTCAACAGGTCAAGGATATTATTCAAGAGGGAATTGAATTTGGTGGTGCGCAGCAGAGAGGTAGGAACCTCGATTCACCTACACCCAGCGAATGTGTTCCAAAGAAATTGCGGCTTGAACAATCTCTACCTGATAGCTCCTCCTCCTCTTCCTCTAGCATACCTCCTCCCCCTCCTCCTCCTCGTCGTTGGCATCGCGGTACATATAGTAGTACCAGTAGCAATTGCCCTCCTCTTCGTAGAGTGAGAAACCTTAGGGCACCTGCATGTTACAGAAACTTGTAGGGTTGTTACAAAATATATCTGGAGAGATTGGCTCATTGCACGAAGAGAAAGAAGAGTACGCATTGAAGATCTTGATCAACTGGATCAGATCAGACCGAGATCTCCACCCCCAAGTTATGAAAGCGATTGAGATTCTGAGAATCAATCAATTGTAACCGCACCTATTAGTCAGCACAACATAATCATTGACGAAAGAGAATAAACTGGAGTCAGTCAAACGCCACAGGAACCTATCTACAGTGGCTCAAATAAGTGTCCCAATGTTGGAGCATTTTGGAAAGACTTAACATTTGCAAAAGAACTAAAATGTATCAGCTCTAACCCTTGCAGGGTCATAAATAGCCCTGACCCCTGC
>JBBPOB010000305.1:0-19660 GCA_038091275.1 Tylopilus subfusipes
CGACAAGCGTCGAGTCAAGGCACAGATCAAGGCGCTCCTCCTCCCCGAACTCGTCGCGCGCCGCAGTGTCGAGTTCGTCGCCGATTTCGATCAGCGCGCGTTCTGCGAACGGTACGTGTCGACGATGCGCGGTTCGGACTCGGAGCGCATCCGGCAATGTGCAGCGTCCAACGGGTGGAAGGAAGGCGTGGAGTACGCCCTCGGACACCGGTCCATCTGGCTGTCCTATAACGCGTGGAAGACGGTCGAGGATCCCGTGCGTGCGGCGGAGAAGGAACAGAGGCGGTTGGCGCCCGATACCGTCGAGGACGACGACAGCGCGATCGCGGACGACGCGACAGAGTATACGCACACCGATGCGCACGGGCACGACGTACTCGGTGACAACGAGAGTCGGGACAATTTGCTGATCGCGCGCGTGGGGAGTCATGGGTCGAGGTACCAGGATCCGAATCAACGCGTGCCGTATGGCGTCGGCGGGTTGTCCTCGCCGAGTCTCCGTACGCCGGCGTATACCGACCCGGAGGACGGTTGGGGCTCAGAGTGGGACAAGAAAGGAGGGAACCCTGGCGGTTCGTCTCCGTTTGCGTCCAAAGAAGCCGCTGTGGCGGTCAAATCCACAGCACCCGCCGCCGCCGTCGAAGAAATCCCGACAAGCGCGACGCGCCGATGGTGGCTCGTGTTCGTCTGGCTGTTGACGGGATGGATCCCCTCGTTCGTGCTGAACTACCTCGGGCGGATGAAGCGCCCCGACGTCCGTCTCGCCTGGCGAGAAAAAGTGGCCATCTGTTTCTTGATCCTGCTCATGAACGCCGTCGTCATCTTTTACATCGTCGAGTTCGGTCGACTGCTCTGTCCCGACTTCGACAAGGTCTGGAACTCGAACGAGGTATCGCAGCACACAGGCACGACGGACTGGTGGGTGTCGGTGCAAGGGTCGGTGTACGACCTCTCCAGCTTCATCCACGGGGACCACAGCGACCTGACCGGGATCGCGTCCAACTCGGCTGCGGACCTGGACGTGCTCGCGGGACAGGATCTCACGGGGTACTTTCCCCCGCCGCTCGTGCTCGCTTGCCCCGGGTTGATTTCTCAATCGTCGTTGGCGCTCACGCCGAAAAACTTTACGCCCGTCGCGCCCAACGCGATACACAAGTCTGGAAAGAACCAGCCGACGCCGGGGACGGCGCTGGACAAGTCGGATTGGTATACGGCCACGTTTCTGCCCAAGATGAGAGAGTTTCGCAAGGGGGCGTTGGTGTGGGATCCGAATGAGATCTATTCGCAGGCGATGGATTCCAACATTCAGAGGTGGGTGACTGCGTGAGGACGTGTCGACGTGTCGAGGCTGACCGCGCGCGCGCGCGTGATAGGATCTGGGCGATCTGGGACGGGAGCGTGTACGACCTGACAGACTACGTCCACACCGTCTCGCTCAACCAAGGCGCTGCGAGCGACCCGTACGCGTTTCTGAACACGGGGATCACAGACGTGTTCAAGCAACAGCCCGGACAGGACGTGTCCAAGGACCTGAACAAGGTGATATCGGGTCTCGACGCGCAGACGGCGGCGAACAACGTCGACTGCATCAAGAACGTGTTTTACCTCGGCCAGGTCGACTTTCGAAGGACGCCCCGGTGCACGGTGCAGAGCTATCTGTTGCTCGTCTTTACTGGCATCCTGTGCGCCTCGATCGCGCTCAAGTGTGAGTCTTGGCATCCGTCCGTCCGTCCGTTTGCGGGGGATCGCTCACGTTTTCGCTAGTCCTCGCGGCGCTCCAGCTGGGCGGCAAACGCTGGCCCGAAATGCTCGACAAGTTTGTGCTCTGCCAGATCCCGTGTTACACCGAAGGCGAAGACTCGCTCCGACGGACGATCGACTCGCTCGCGGCGCTCAACTACGACGATAAGCGCAAGCTGCTGTTCATCATCTGCGACGGGAACATCATCGGGAGTGGCAACGATCGGACGACGCCGAGGATCGTATTGGACATTCTCGGGGTCGATCCGACAGTCGATCCGGAGCCTTTGATGTTTCGGTCGATCGGAGAGGGCTCGAGGCAGATCAATTACGGCAAGGTATATTCGGGACTGTACGAATTCGAGGGACACGTCGTTCCGTGAGTAGTACTCCGAGTTTAGGTTGGTGCGCGCGCACGGGCAGGGTGTTGACATTTAGGATTGCAGGTACATGGTCGTCGTCAAGGTCGGCAAGCCGACGGAGCGATCTAAGCCTGGCAATCGCGGCAAGCGGGACAGTCAGATTATGTTGATGCATTACCTCAATCGCGTGCATTTCGACGCACCGATGTCCCCACTGGAGCTCGAGGTTTATCATCAGATGCGGAACGTGATCGGGATCGATCCTGCGTTTTACGAATACATTTTCACGGTCGATGCGGATACGGTGGGTGTTCGTTTTACGTGTGGTGAGGCGAGGACTGATGCGTACTGAAGACGGTCACGCCCGAGTCGCTCAACCGGTTGGTCGCGTCGGCTGCGGACGATTCGAGCATCATCGGCATCTGTGGCGAAACGAAGCTGACCAACGAAGAAGGCTCCTGGTGGACAATGATCCAGGTATACGAGTACTACATCTCGCACCACCTCTCCAAGGCGTTTGAGTCCCTCTTTGGCTCGGTCTCCTGCCTGCCTGGGTGTTTCTCGCTCTACAGGGTCCGCACGGCCGACAAGGGTCGTCCGATCATCATCTCGAATAGGATCATTGACGAGTACGCCGAGTGCAACGTCGACACGCTCCACAAGAAGAACCTCTTCTCGCTTGGCGAAGACCGATTCTTGACGACGCTCCTCATGAAACACTTTCCGACGTTCAAGACGAAATTTATCCCGGACGCGGTGGCGCACACGATGGCGCCCGAGTCGTGGCGCGTACTGTTCTCGCAGCGACGGAGGTGGATCAACTCGACGGTGCATAACTTGTTGGAGTTGGTGGTCTTGGCCGAGCTGTGCGGGTTCTGTTGTTTCTCGATGCGGTTCTTCGTGTTCATCGATTTGTTGGGGACGATCGTACGTGTTTTTTCGCTTTTCGCGCGAGGGACGCTGTTGACGAACGTGGGTGGGTGGTAGATTCTTCCGGCGACGGTCGTTTACGTGCGTGACGTCGTCGTGGGATGGGTTGCGTTGCTGACGTTGTCCTTTTGTAGCTTGCGTATCTGATCGTCGCGGTCGCTACCGGGTCCAGTTCGTTGCCACTGATCTCGATCATCATGTTGGGCGTGACGTATGGGTTGCAGGTGCGTTTGGCCAATGGGTGGGTGCTGAAACCAGCTGAGTGCGGCGTCGTAGGCGTTGATCTTCATCATCAAACGAGAGTTTATGCTCGTCGGTTGGATGGTCGTCTATCTCCTCTCGTGCGTCGTTTGTCGTCGTCTCGTGTTTACTCACGTGGCTGACGCTTTGAATGAAGATACCCCGTGTACAGCTTCTTCTTACCCATCTATTCCTTTTGGTGCATGGACGACTTCTCGTGGGGAAACACGCGTGTTGTCATTGGTGATGGAGGGAGCAAGAAGGTGGTCATGAACGAGGACGAGCGTTTCGACGAGTCGATGATACCGCTCAAAAAGTTTAGCGGTGAGTCGTCCGACACTGTGGGTCGGCCTCGAACTCGATCGATCGCTCACTTCCCCTCCAGAGTACGAAGCGGAAACCTGGGAAGGCGTGTCGCATCACTCGGACGAGACGGGGATCAGCAAGGCGCGCTCGCAATCGCGGTTCATGCCGTCCAGACAGGGCTCGCCGCATCCGTCCAACGGGGGTGATTTCTACCGGGACACGAACGCGTTGAACAACTCGATCGTCCACGTCCGCGGGACGGCGTCACATCACAGTCTGGCTGGTTCTCGACAGGGCTCGATGTACGACGGTCGTCAGCCGGCCGCGTCGCAGTTTGGGCTGCCGACGATACCGTTCATACCGCTTACTAGTCCAGGTAGTGTGGCGGGTTCAGAGTATGGGGGGATGATGGGGATGATGGGACCGCTCGGGTATCAGCATTCGGGGAGCGTGTACGGGATGGTGGATCCGCGTGCGACGATGATGGGTGGCGGTATGAACGCGAACGTGTTTACCGGCAACGGGTCGCAGACGGGCGGGTTTGGATTGCTCCCGCTTGGTCGGGGTGGCGATCAGCGGATGTCGACGTTTTCGATGGCGACGTCGGTGAATGCGTTTTCGAGGCCGAGTTTGAATCCGAATCCGACGGACGAAGAGGTGTTTGGCGCGTTGAGGACGTATTTGAGTATGCAGGATTTGATGACGGTGACGAAGAAGTGAGTCTCTCTCGTTCGTCGGGTCTGTCGATGGTGTCGTACTCACTTGCTCGCTCGTAGGACCACACGAGAAGCGATCATGGCCAAGTTCCCGAAAGCTGACTTGACGTCGCGCAAAGACTTTATGAACGAGTCGATCGACAAGATATTGTCGCAGTCGTAAACAGACCTCGCCCGTCCCTTTCTCTCTCTCTCATCGTTTAATTATCGCATCGCGTCGGCCCTTTTTTTGGTCGCTCGTCGCGTCGTCACATCATTCACTCATTCATCACGGACAGCCGTACTCGCCCATCATATTCATATATATAAATACATCCTTATATGCCATCAAGTCGGCCACCAGTCGTTTGTATCTCGCTCTCCTTCTTGGTGTTTTTTTTTTGTTTGGCCGTTGTTTTGAGCCCCGCCCCCGGTCGTTATCCTCGTCCCACCACTCCCTTAACACCTAGCATGCGTTGCGGTTAAGTAAATAAGTACATAGTAGAAAAAAGAAACGGACTGGGTGATAGATTACATAGTAGAAACGTAAATTTTGGCAAGTTTACTATAATCTTTTCTGTTTTCATACGGATCACGGGGCCCGGTGCGCTGCCTTGATGTGCCCCTTGAATTTGATGGGGGTCGTCGCTTTCGAGAGTAATGGGAGTCGTACACAGTCCTGGGTGGACTCGTCCGAGCAACAGGCCTAGGGGCACAGCCTCACCCGGAATCTTTCGATGTCCCTTGATCGTTGCAGCGTGCAGCGCTTTTCGAGCGAGAAAACATACAAAAAACGCAAGCAAGTAGTAGTACCTTCTCTAATCCCAAACCACTCGCCGTTCTGAAAGAAAAGATGTCGTCGAGCGACAACGTGCCGCCGCCCCCGGCGAGTCCGAGTCGGACCCCTGTCAATGACTTCATCAAGTATCCATACCCGGAGACCGAGCGGGTATTGGCCCATCTGGAGACGTTCAAGCCGGTCGTGAAAGAGGAGACCAAGGGGTACGTTTCTCTCTCTCTCTCTCCCCGCGATGCTGTCCCCTCCGGGCTGAACTGTCACGCACGCACGCACGCACGCACGCTCACCCCATTTGCAGATGCATCGCCAACTTGCTCAACTACCGCGCGGTGCGGACGCGTGCGCGGTTCCCGAGGGCACAGAGCGCTGCGGTGCTTGTGCCGTTGTTCGTCGGTCGGTCGGGGGATCTATACGTGCTTCTCAGTCGGTGCGTAAACTACACGTCCGTCGTCTGTTGTCCGTTGTGCGCGCTCTCTCGAGGCTGCCGGTCTTGGATGATGTCGTCGTTTGCGTGCTGATCTCGTGGCGTTTGGGGGGATATATATATAGACGTTCGGACGAGCTCAAGGCGTTCTCGGGTGATACGGCGTTGCCGGGTGGGAAGATTGACGCGCAGGACGCGACAGTGGAGGATACGGCCGTGAGTCGTGATTTGATGTTTGGTTACGTCGGCATGTCGTCTGATGCCTGATCTTGTACCATCAGAGGCGCGAAGCTTTTGAGGAGGTGTGTATCTCACGATTTGTGTTTTGCCAACCCGTGTTTGTTGGGGACGACCTAACGAACCTGTTGGGCTAGGTCGGACTACCTCAGGACAAGGAGC
This sequence comes from Tylopilus subfusipes, assembly GCA_038091275.1. Taxonomy (NCBI): domain Eukaryota; kingdom Fungi; phylum Basidiomycota; class Agaricomycetes; order Boletales; family Boletaceae; genus Tylopilus; species Tylopilus subfusipes. Next base: position 5,896 of record JBBPOB010000305.1, read on the forward strand.
GAGTGCCGCTGTTGTGCGTGATGGAACCGCACTTGGCAAAGGGCGAGATGTTGGTCACACCGTGCGTGTTTGGATCGATTCTCCATTGCTATTGGGGTATTCACGCTAGTTGTCGTTTGACAGGGTAGTCGTCCTCATACTCGACAACGGCTTGCAGGTGCGTCGACTCCTGTACCTCCCCCCCTCTTTACGCTCTAATAACCGGGCATCATATTATCACAGCCTAACCTGAACTCTTCCGAAGTAACGTCGATATTCGCGCAGCCGTTGGTCTCGTTCCTTTCGTCCACGCCCCACCTGCCCGCCGGTCGCGCGGCGAACAATACTTATCACACCTTCACGGACCTTCCCTGGAGCGACGGCGGTGCGGTTCGCATGCACCGATTCCTCACCGGCCGCGAAGGCGAGGGCGTCAAGCCCGTGTTCGGACTTACAGCGTCAGTCTCGCGCGCGTTCACATGACCTTAATACAACCGAGGAGACTCACTCACTCACTCACCCGTACACAGGTCGATCCTCATCAAGACGGCGTCCATCGGATATGCGCAACAGCCCGACTTCGAGGTTCAGCCTCCCAACGCGCCCACGCCCGCGCAGCAGATCGCGCACGCGCTCCTCACCCCTGCGAACCCGCTTCGTATCGCATGCGAACGGGAGGGCGTCGATGCGAACAAGGCGGCCGCCAGGCTGTTGCGTCCGCCTATGGCAGCCAACGCTGCGCGTACGATCGAGTGGGAGAAGATCGGGATCGAATGGAAGAAGCTCATGGGTGGCGACGATGCGACGACGACGGCCAACGCCGGAGTTGGCAAAGGGCGCGCGGCCCCTTGGGACAGAAGTCCCAGCGGCGAAGGTCTGCAGAAGCGTATCGACGAAATTAAGGAGCACGTCCAAGAACGGGTCAACGACGGGAATGCAGAGGGTACGGAAGGACTGAATGCCAAGATCGAGGAGTACCAAAAGCAGGCGCGTAAGCGCAAAGAACAGGCGAAAGAAAACGGCGGGGAGCGCGTCGAGGAACGCCAGGACGCGATTCCTGACATCGCCGAGCTGGGAGGGTTCCTCGACAAGACGCGGGATATGGTGAAGGAGCGAATGAAGGAGCTCAAGGGTGACGAGAAGAAGCTTGCTAAGGCCAGGAAGACGTATCCAAAGGTCATGGAACAGGTAAAGAAGCAACTCGACGAGGCCCGCGATGAGAACGGGGAGCTTGATCCCGAGGCGCTCTTCGCCATGATCCCCAAAGAGGGACAGGAGGGCTTGATAAATGGCATTAAAGCCGGTAAAGAAGGAATCAAGAGGGGGAAGGGTGTTGTGGGTGATGACGAGGGGAGAGATCAGGGCATAGAGAGAGGCAAGGAAGGCACGCGGAAAGGACTGGAGGAGATGAGGAAGTCCATCGGCAAGGGCGGGGATGGTCACAACCCTGAGCAGGCCGTACCGAAGAAACGTGACGCCAAGCTCTGATGCCATGGGATACTACCCTATCGAAAGGATGCTGTAGCCATATCGTCGATCTCATTGTTTATCTAACGTTTCCGGGTCAAGATGGTAATCGGGTTTGACTGTGTCTTGTTTCTTTACTGTGTATACCTCGTGTATTATCCCAGGCATCGAGTATGAAGATGCTCCTTGTTCTTGTTCGGAAAATCTCGAATCAACCATCGAACGACACAGGATTAACGGTGAACTTACTCTGACACGAAAGTGGCTCTTCAAGAGCCCGTCAAGCATTCTGTTCTCAAAGTCGTTACCAGGCGTCTCTCCAGACCAAAAGAGAGAGAAGGGAAGTCGTCTGCCACCATGGTGATCTCGCCCGATGCCAAGTCTTTACGTCCCCTATAAAGTAAGTAAGTGGGTAAACTTGGTAGTGTATGAGAGGTCATGGTCGGAATCATTCGAGTTTCTCGGCACAGCAAGTCCGACGAGCGAGAACCGGATGATTCCAAACCTATTTCGGCCGGATCATTTGAGGTGAGGATGGGTAGGTCGATCGAAGTGGGCTATAATATTGGCGTCTGGCAATGCATATCGTGCAATCTGACTCCTCAGGCGACTCGCCATCGGTCGAACGGGTGTTCTTGATATAACTGTTCACCCACCGATCAGAACTCACCTCGGCACAATTGGTGGCCAGCTCATCACCACTTTCAGCCAGGCCTTCGATGGCCGCTGTGAGTGCAGGGATGAGCTGGAGTAACCTGTAGTATCCTCAAATCGGATGGTCTATTGTCGTTTAGTCTCACAGTCGTTCGAGAAGTATAAATATGAACTTACATTTTACTACTGAGGGTCTGCGCCCGCGCTTACCTTTCAGTGTCCCTTGTTCAACTCGCCATTTTTGCTAGCCATGTCTTGTTGAATAAGCTGAACAGCACTTTTCGATCACGAGGTCGACATCACAAACCGAAATCCACAAAGCGTGTGGTATGTGCAGCCAATCACGCGTTTTTTTCTGCTTCTTGGTGGATCTGGACAGGACTCACTATCTCCCAGGATTGTAGAAACTTACTTTTGAAGTACTTGCATCTCTGAATCGTCGTCGAAGAACTCGTTGAGATCTGTTCGAGGCATGTGCATGACGGTAGTAGTCGAGGGTAAAGCGGTGTCGAGAGCGGGAGGATCGAGTCTTATCGACGCGCCTCTCTCCTTCGAACTAGTACCTCCATCATTGCGACGCGAGGCCTTAGGTATAAGATGGAAGACAAGTTTACATTCTAATCCTATCTAATTGTGTTCTGATAGACGTTTTACAGGCAACGAACTCCTTTTTCAAGTACATTTCGTTCCGTAGCCTCTTTCCCGTACGCAAATAAAAAGTCAGTTTCGAGATCACCCCTATGTTCAACTGACTATCGTGACTCTCGCTGTCTCTCAAGATCTCATGCACCAGTGTCTCGGCTGCCCTAAATCGTTCAGCACGCAAAGGGGGTTTCATATTCATCAAGCGAGATGTGACGCCTACGAACGACTGTTGGGGCAGATTCTCGAGTCTTACAGACGTCGCAATGCCAACATAAACAGAGCTGCTAACTCACGTGCTGACAATCGCCCACCCGAACAACCTCCTGCTCCTGCCGAGAAACAGCATGCTACACCTAACCGAGAATGAAGCGCCGAGCGACGATGAGGAAGAATCCGGGGGAGGGGGATATTGGAAATGCGCAAGGGTGAAAATGGGAACGGCGAGGATTGCGAGGTGAAGAAAGCGAGGAGAGCGAGCACGCGACAACCGTTCACCGGCACCTCTTGTCACTTTTTTGGCGTACAATTTTTTGTGATCAACTGAGCGCACTGGAGCCCGTTGTCGATATCAAATGTACAGGCCTAAATCCACGATGACTTACCTTACATTCCAGTCTACCTCCACTAGTTCGTCATAACCCTTCTTTTCCGGTGCCTTCTTCATTTCGGGGTTTTGGTGCTGAATTTTTGGCTATTTAACCTACTGATCACCGTTATCACGAACTCGTCCTCTTCCGCAACGTCCATGAAGACCTTTGGTAACGATAGAGTGTACCCGTTCAGTGAGGCAACCTCCTCTCGCTTGTCACCGGTGCAGTGATACTATACTTGTCGTGGCTTGTCTTCCACTTCGCCGCTAGGTCTAGGGAAACGGAAGCTTGGGCGCCATTCGCACGTTAGATCGAGTCGCCATTGTTTGATCCCGTCGGAACACTCTCCCCGCTCTGACATGCAACGCTTGGCATTAAAACTGTGATCTATGATCGGATATCATCAATGCAGGAGTAAATCAGGAAGACCTTTCACACCTAATCGCACAGGTTTGAACGGGCCGTTTCGAACAAGTCGGGTATCCTTCCATGGACCGGTTGTACCTACATGGATCATGAATCACCCACTCACCCAGCGTGTCTGCGTTCGTGGACGTCCAAGATGCACGTTTGCTGTCAGTATTAATATCTCTTAGAACCGGGGCTCTACCATCAAATTTGGAGAGTCTTATTTCATGTTCTGGGGCTGGCTCGCGCCATGCATACACCCACCGCGACGCAACCTGCTTTGCTGAAACAGTGACTCGTTTCCCTTGATAAGCTGACACTGTACAGCGGTAGTCGGTCGCGACATCGACCGGTGCAACCTAGAGTCAGCGGATATACACACGATGAGCGATTTTCCTGGTAAGATCACCTGCAATGAACTCGGCAAGTCGTGCCTGGGCTCAGTTAACGTTCACCGATCAAATGAGTACCTAATTAGGATCCGAGTAAGCATGAGCGCCAAAGGCACGAGGCGCTGGTAAACAAACCGAATCAACAGACACGCGTTTGCAAGACAACAAACACTGCTGCATACCGTGAATCACCCCATTCCTTGACGTCTTGAAACCTACGAATGCGGACCATTGGTAAGGATGTCGTCGACAAAACCCGGTGCGTGGTATGTCCTCTGAAGCGATTTACGGTGCTGACAATTCGGCCAGACCATAATGCGAGAGTGGCTCTTGAAAGCGGCTCTACAGAGGTATGGGCAGTCACTTTCCACTCTGACGGAGTGCATCTTTTCGCTGGGACGAACGATGGGATTCGACGATGGCGAGTTACAGATGGGCAGGAGGTGGGAAAGCAGCTTACAGGGATGAGAGTGGAGGCCATTTCTGTGTCGAGGGATCAGAAGTGGGTTGTGTGTGGGACTACTCGGGGAGCAAGCGTGTGGGATGCAGAGATCCGCGAGAGGGTCATCGAGGTGGAGGGCGGAGAGGATGTGGATGCGCTCGACGTTGCGTCCGACTCGACCAGGTTTGCCACTAACAACATGAGGATTTGGAGCATCACGACCGGTGAGAGACTGGCTGACCTGGCACTCGCACACGGCGGTGGTGTGTGGGGGATCAAGTTTTCCCCGGATGGTGGACGAATTGCCTGCGCCAGAAACTCATCCATCGAGGTCTTTGACAGTCACAGTGGTGACCAGCTCATCCAGATCAATAACTCGATGGCTGGCTGGTTCCTTCCTGTTGCCTGGTCCACCGACGGCCAACAGCTCTTCGTCGCATCCAGCAGCAGTGAAATCAAGTCCTTCCATTCGTCCACCGGATCCCAACTAGCTGAATGGAAAATTCACGAAAATGATGCCCCAGGTTACGCGTCTATCGCTCTCTCTGCAAACGACAAATTTATTGCCTCTTCTGCTGGTTGCTACGTCTCGTTTTGGGACACTTCAACTCACACGCAACTAGGCATTGTCGAGGACACTCACAAGATAGAATCCATTGCCTTGTCACTTGGTGGTAGTCGCCGTCTTGCAACTGGATCTAGAACCTCGGGGGAAGTTATTATCTGGGATGTCGGGGGTATTCTTCCCCAGTCATACCTCTCCTACGAGGTAAGTGCCTCATTCCCGGATCGAGGATAACGTTCACTCATCAATCTCTGCTTCCGTATGCGCGTAAAATACCTGTTGGACACCCACCCAGAATGTAAGTCGTCATTGCATTGAGTCATTGACAGTCCTGTGAACATCCCTTCTATCGTCTCCAGACTCAAAATACGAGCACGGAAAGGCCGGAAGATCAACCAGACCCTCAACACAGGGAACAATCGGTGCTGGACCAAGATAAAAAGCAAACCTCTGTGAAGGTAAGGCAATAGGATCGCCCTGTAGCTGCTGAAAGGGTGAATTGATTCCAATTCATGAACAGTCTGGAGTTGACGAACGACCTGACGAATCACGTTCCGACCCTCCGGAGCAAGAGACTGGCAGCCGAGATGACGACAATGCTCTTCTCGAGGTAAGAACGAGTACGGCTCCTCCCCGAAGACACCGCGCTGACGGTGACAACAGACCGAGTTGCCGCGGAGCACGTCTGCCCCATTGTTCGACTACGAAGAGGTGGGTAGTGAGAGGGTCTTTTCTGCCTTGTGTTAACAATACGTGGTAGCCTCCCTCTCCAGCGTCAGTTGAACATCCCCTCGAGCCCGGTGCGCTACCACCGGACTCGTCCAGGTTTAACCAGTACCCGCCTCCGGATCCACTGATGACCTCATCTGTTGAGGTGCCTGGCCCAGAGCCCAATCCTGAAGTTGCCGAGCGCTCCAAAGGGGATCGACGTCGAACTCTCGGGGGCAGGTTCAGAGCGATGTTGAAGAGGAGCCGTAATCGGACGCCTCGTCAAACGCCCTCACAGGATTCCCCTCGGACCAGTTCACCACAAGCAAAAGCACCGCCATCGAACAAGAAATCTTCGACGATAGCCGCTGGTCAGCGGGTAAGAGTGAGTACGCCCTTTTTTTGTCCGTTTCTGGGACGTAGATATCTGACCACTTGGCTCAGCGGGCTGCGTGGTTGGTTGACGATGACGAAGTTCGTGTATGTGTCGGTCCGTGTAGAACTTGAACATCGTGATTGATTGTCCTTCACAGGAGGAGGCGACCCAGAAACGCTCTCGGTCGGAGAAACAGCGCATCGTCAACCCATCTGGGGAACAGCTCACCGTCACTGGGTCTGGGGAACAGTCTCCACAATCAGAAGTCGGTCCTGCCAATGCTCCCGATGACGCGAAGCATGAGTCCTCAGGTACCCGACACAACGTTGAGGTGGTGGTATACTTCATTCGCTCAGAAACCGAGGCTCACGTCAATTTTTGTAGCGAGGACCTGGAGAGCCATCATGGCAGAAAGTCAAATTTTCGTGTTCGATCTGGATACCTTCGTGGATTCGTTGTAGCCGCACGGGCCATAGTGGTGAAACACATTAAATGAGCCACGTCGACAACGATCCCGATGTCTACTCTATCATTGGTTGTCAGTCGTTCTGATGGCATACTCTCCATCTTCCTTGGGGGACTTTCAATGTCTATTGTATACCACATATTGACCATCATATGTACATTGACGAGATCGGCCAACTACTGGACTAGCTTATGCATACATTCATGTCAGCGGTATAACTGCCCAGCGTGTCCTCTGGGGTCATACTTATGCGACGTCGCTCGGGTCATGAGAACCGCCCGGCGTTGGCGCCCACTTCGAAACGAGCATCAGAGTGTACAACAGTGCCGTCCTGTCCTCCCTGTTCGCATTTTCAGGCATAGCGTCAATCTTATCCATGACATCAGAGTCTTTTGTGAGTTGCCCTGCGAATAGCCCAGCTACCGCGCCATGTAGAGCGCACGGTAGCGCTTGTCGAGTAGATTCTGCGTAAGACGTTCATGTGCACGACGAGATCGTTCGATGCGCTGAGCGCGCGACCACTCCTCTTGTTATCAAGAGTGGTCAAAGCTAAGATATCGAGCGAGTCCTTCCAGTTCCCATGCAACACGCCCTGCTTTTTCTGATTCTTCTCATTGTCCTTTCCGGATGTCAGACAGACGGGGTCTATCAAGTAATGGAGGTTCGTAGTCGCCGTCCGGGGATGATTTCGAATGTCCTGGTCGGAGGGCGTCAGTACTGACCATGACTGAAAGGTAGGAGGAAACGTACCGATAGAAGAGCCCTTCCCGTCGCGAATACTCCTCGTGTTCCGTATGATCCGAAGGGTCAGGTCCGTATCCCCCGCCCATGCGTTCTCAAGATAGCGATCGACTTCCTCCCCTGAGGTACCGGTTTGGAGAGTGTTGAGGTAGAGACGAGCGTGGAACTGAACATGGGTACATTGTTGGGTGTTAGCGTTTGGTGGGCAATGGACTCGAGAGCGTCGATCATAGCATTGGAGTCCACTGGCGTGGCCTCTTAGAGGAAATTGTCGAAAAGCTCCAAGGGAGTAGGGAGCGTCACGATCAGGGAGGATTCAGCGACGTGGAGGGTCTTGGTGGACGTCGTCGACATGGCAGTCGTGAGTCTGGGAGGCGAGAAATCCAGGATGCCAGGCGGCGGTAAGACCGCGTTTGATGAACTCGGCAGGTCGCGACAGGGTTCACCAGATCAAATGGTCACAACTCCGAGGATCCGAGTAAGGATGAGCGCCCAAGACACGAAGCTTTGTAAATAAACCGACACACATTTGAGGTTGAACACTGCTACAAGTGTATCACGAGGAAATCAACACTTCCTGCTCCTTCACGGTCTCAAGTCGAAACCTACGGACGCGAACCATTGGCGAAGATGTCGTCGACAAACTTGAAGCCCGGTGCGTGGCAAATCTGGAAGGGATGCACGACGCTGATAATTCTGCCAGACCATAATGCAAAAGTGGTTCTCGAAACCGGCTCTAGTAGAGTTTGGACGGTCGCGTTCCACCCTAATGGAGTGCACGTTTTCGGCGGGACGGACGATGGGGTCCGACGATGGCGAGTTGCAAATGGTGAAGTGGTGGGCAAGCAAGGGGGGATGGACCTGAATGCGATTTCTGTCTCGAGGGACCGAAAGTGGGTGGTGTGTGGGACTGTGGAGGGCGCTAGCGTGTGGGACGAAGAAATTCGCGACAAGGTCGTCGAGGTGGAGGATGAAGAGTATGTGATTGCAGTCGATGTCGCGCCTGACTCCACGAGGTTTGCCACCGGGACTTACAATGGGAAAGTGGGCATCTGGAGCATACTGACTGGAGAGAGACTGGTTGGCCCGCTCGAACATGGTGGCCGTGTCGCCGGTATCAAATTCTCGCCAGATGGGGGACGTCTCGCTACTGCCTGCGACAGGGACTCGTCCATCCACATCTTCAAGAGTCACAATGGTGACCAGCTCATTTCCGTCGAGAACTCAATTCCCTTGATAGTTCCGTTGATTCCTATTGTCTGGTCCGCGGATGGTCATCGGCTCTTTGCCATATCCACAAACAAAAAAATCAAGTCGTTCGATCCGTCCACGGGATCTCAAGTGGCCGAATGGTATATTCATCAGAACCATGACTCGGATTACATGTCTATTGCTCTCTCTGCAAACAACAAATTCATTGCTTCCTGCGCAGGTCATTTCGTCACATTCTGGGACACAGTGACTCACACTCAAATCGGTATTATCGAGGACACTGAGCAGATGCGGTCTATTGCGTTGTCGCCCGATGGCAGTCGTCTCGCGACTGGATCTAGCGGCTCAGGGAGAATCAATATCTGGGATCTCAGCAGTATTCTCCCGGAGTCCTACCTCCCCATCAATGTAAGCACCAGATTCGACCTCATGTCGAGAATGTCATTTAATATTCTTTCTGTAAAATCCTTGTTCGACCTGACCCCAGAATGTAAGTCGTCATCGGTCTCAGTCATTGGCAGTTCTCTTACTTATGTAACTTTCCCGTCGTTGTCTTCAGGTCCAAAATGCGAGCTCGGAACAGCCTGCGGAACAAGAGACGGTTGGCCGAGACAATGACGACGTTCTGCTCGAAGTAAGGCTAGCATGGCTCCTCCCCGAAAACACTGCACTGACTGGTAACAGACCGAGTTGCCACCGAGCACATCGGCCCCGTTATTCGACTACGAGCAGGTAGGTAGCGAGATGTCATTTCTCTGCCTTCTGTCAACGACATCATATTATAGCTTCCCTCTCCAGTGTCGGATGAACACCCTCTCGAGCCCGCTGCATTACCACCACTGGTAGACTCATCCCATGTTAACCAGCACACGCCTCCCGGACCACCAATGATGCCGTCTGTCGAGGTGACTCACGCAAAGCCCGATCCTGACAATGCCGAATCATCCAATGGAATCCAATGGCCAGCCCGTGGGGGTTGGTTTAGAACGATGATGAAGTGGACCAATCACAATCGGACACCTCATGGAACGGCCGCAGACTTGGAGTCTCCTCAGACTGCTACACGACAAGTAAAATCACCGCCATCAAACGAACTACCTTCGACGATGGTCCCCGCCCAGCGCGTAAAAGTGAGTGTGCCCTTATCTCGTTGATAGGGCATTGATATCTGACCATTCGGTTCAGCGGTCGGTTGCAAAGTCCATCCGTATACCACAGGCTAGTTCACGCCTCATTTCGTTTACGAACATCATTCCTTATTACTATTTTGGTTCACAGAAGAAGAAAGCTCCCCCGAAACCCGCTGCGTTGAGCGAACTGCCCAAGACCACTCCACGTCCAGAAGCCAGCCCTGCGAATGCTTCCGATGAAACGAAACCCAAGTCCTCGGGTGCGCAGCATGTCGTTGAGGTGAGAGTACACATGGTGCGCTCGAAAGCCAAGACTCACAACTATTCTTGTAGCAACGACCCGGACCTGGAGGGCCATCGGACAACGTCGAGGTGATGGTATACTTTCTGCGCTGGAAAGTTGACGCTCACGTTGATTTATTGTAGCAGGGACACGGAGGACCGTCAACGTACAATATTCACATTTGGGTTTCGTTACCTTCGTGGCTTTGTTGTGGCCGCACGGGCCATAGCGGTGAGATGCGTTGAACGAGCCATTCAAGTTGCGGACGATGATCACAATATAAGGAGCCTACGCCAGCAAGAGCCTGGGTTTAATCACAAAAGTGGCACGTTACGCGATTCTCTCATGTCCTGCCTACAACAATCTGTTGTGGTCGTCCATAATTTCCATTCTATCATTGAGGCATTAGGTCCGAGTCGAATCGTCACCCTTCCGCATTCTCTTTCCGGTGTTACTTGTAACACCCAGCAGGCGTGGAAGCTGTTGTCTGTGACTGGATGATTAGCGTGTAGGAGTAAACCGATAAACCAGGCGTACAGGCCTGAACAGTACGTTATGTTCGATGACCCGTTCGAGCAAGTTCTGAGGTTCCTCTACACACTGGCTGGACCGACATTGAGTCACGTCGAGTGCGCGTCGTGCGCTCGCGCTCGTCGTCTTTGTGCCCTGGGTCTGGTAAAGTTCCTCAGGCTGTGCTCTATCATCATCTATGATATATGATAACCCACAAGATATGTGATACAGCATGTGCCGACGTGCCGGCTGCTCCGAGGAGTTCCTGCGGAAGGTGACGGAAGACGCTACCACAGCAACTATTTTACAGCTTGATGTGTCGCTTTTACAGCATGGATCAAGGCTGTGGTATATAACGCGGTCATCTCCCAACACTTCCATCCTCCATCAAGTATCTTCCAACCTGCCGAATCGCGCAACCAAACGTCTTACACATTCCAATCCATATCGATGAGATGCCCATCCACTGGGATCGCCTCCGGACGATAGTCTACCTTGGATTACTTACCCCCCAAGTAGATCTCCGGGCTGTCGGCGACTCCTTATCACATTTCGAGTCGGCTGATGTTGGAAGACACACCGTGGAGGAGTTGTCCCCCAGACACTACCAAAAGCGTATTTCACACCTCATAACGGTGGTAAGTTCTCGGGGTTTGCATTTGGTATCCAAGATTCAACGGAATTGCAACAGCAACTGTTGGTATTGTGTAGTTGTGATGTCATGCTCGCATTGCGGCGTCCTTGGATGGGTCATGAGCGACCTCTGCCCTCGCTATCAGCTTCGAAGATCTTGTCGCTCATGGGGCTAATAATACAGCTAACCTTCCATTGGGGTAGCCCACGGCATGTCAAGGAAGCTCTGGAACAACTAGTAAGCCCCGACAATCAGTGCATTGATGTTGAGCGAGCTTTTTACCAGGGATCTCAGCCCGCAGATACACGGGTTACTATGCTCCTCGCCACTCTGTGGTTTCCATATCTCCCTTTTTTCCTATCGGTCCTCCTTCTTTGTCATGGTAAGTAACCTTTCTTTTAACGTTTCCTTATTTCTTACCGCGAGTGATTTTGCATAGGTGTGGTTCTTTATTTCCTTTGACGTCACCTAAAGGTGTTAGTTGTCCTGCCCAGGAGGCTACAAGATCTGCGTGGTCACACACGCATGCGCTTATGGTATCTGCACTTTTCTCGGCTGAACGCTTCCCTTCGTCTACTGTGGTCCACGCTTGATCACTGCGTGGCCAAAGTCTACAGAGTTTTTGATACAATTTGCGAGCGAATTGCTTGGTCACTGTCAGTGGTAGCTATGCCGCTGTTGGCTTCTTGCTTATAGTACTGCTGTGTAAGTCTATTGGTGCAATTTCAGGTCCCTCAAAGCCTCGAGCTCACTTCGAAGGCCCGGCGGGATGATCGTGAGGCATAGAACATTGGTTCAATTGTACCCTTCATCATCATGGTATGATTAAACTCAGGTGGTTCCTGTGTGATATCGAAGTGCAACATGATGGGCTCTTGAAAATTGGTCACGATCAAAATCCGAGATCCATATGTGGATGTAGTACGTGATCGATGATCATTCACGAGCATGAGCTACTAGTACACCCCCGGCGATTAGACCCCGCTATGCAGTGCAATTTGCTCATACTATCATGATACCGCCAATAATAGCTGTACCAGTGCTCGCCTCAGACACGCGAAAAAGCACACTCATATGCTACCTTCAAGTTGTCTATGCCGATCAAGATACGACGAAAGGAGATTGAAATTAAAACAAAGAGTGTAGGGGTATAGACGAATGTAATGCCACAAATGAACGTATAACAAGTTAGTTGCTTTGGAAACAACACCGACAATACGCTCCTACAGGCCTGAACAGTACGTTATGTTCGATGACCCGTTCAAACAAGTTCTGAGGTTCCTCTACTACACACTGGCTGGACCGACATTGGGTCACGCGTCGTGCGCTCGCGCTCGTCATCTTGGTGCCTTGGGTCTGGTATAGCCTTGGCCTGGTCCGGTTTCGTGCGCCATCGTCGGTCATTGGGCATCGTGGGCGGATGTTTTTCGTCACCTCCATCGCCCTTCTCGATCCTCGAGCTTGACCTTGTGGTCAGCTCGGCGTTGTGTGTACCAGCATCGCCTGTCGTCTCTCGACCGCTTTGCTCCCCCTCGAGCAGCTCGCTGATGGGGTCTGGTATGTGTGTGGGATGCGGTCGAGCTATGCTCACCGTTTCGCTTGCTGCTTGGTGCGTGTCTCGATTTCTGTGACCTTAACTTGATCGTTGCACTGGCAGGTCTCCTCGAACGGCATACAAGAGGACGACGACGACGCTTGCTCGAGGTAAGAATTAGTACGGCTCCTACGAAGACACTGCGAGAGTGTCTTCTTTGCCTCACGTTAACATTGCGTAGTAGCCTCCTTCTCCAGCGTCAGTTGAACATCCTCTCGAGCCCGGTGCACTACCATCGGACTCGTTGTTCCTGAAGGCAGGCCGAGACTTGCCGTCATAATAGTTGTGCAAGAAATTGGAATGTGGGAGAAGGGGCAATTTTGGCTTCAGTTCATCTAGAGTGGACGAAGCCAAGATGTCGAGCAAGTCCTTCCAGTTCTCACGCGACACGCCATGCTTTCTCTGCTTTTTCTCGTTGTCCTTTCCGGATGTCAGACAGACGGGGTCTATCAAGTAATGGAAATTCGTAATCGCCGTCTGGGGATGATTTCAATGCCCTTGTCGGAGGGTGTCAGTACTGGCTATGGCTGAAAGGCAGGAGCAAACGTACCGATGGAAGAGCTCTTTCTCTCCCTTCCCGTCGTGAATACTCCTCGTGCACCATACTATGATCCGAAGGGTCGGCCCGCATCCTCGGCTCATACATTTTTAAGATTGCAATCGACTTCCTCCCCCGAGATGCTAGTTTGGAGGTCCAGGTACACATCGAGCGTAGACTCGAGCGTGGAACTGAATGTGGGTCCATTGTTGACTGAGGAATGCACTTTGAAACGACGTGACGCTACTTCTTTCTCTCTTTGTTTTACCTCTTGTACATGGCTGAATATCAGAAAGCATATGATCTAGATGGAAATAATGTCCGCCGAAGTAGAGGTTACAATAGGACGCCTTTCGCGTCCGCCATCTTACCCTTCTAGTGGTAGAAAGATCACCCTTCTCATGCCAACCATTCCGCTGGGAGAAGAC
>JBBPOB010000306.1:0-19656 GCA_038091275.1 Tylopilus subfusipes
CTCTGGATCAACATTATAATGGACACGTTCGCTGCTCTCGCGCTCGCTACCGATCCTGCGTCTCCTGTTCTTCTCGACAGAAAGCCAGACAAGCTTACCACGCCACTATTCACCGTCGACATGTACAAGCAAATAATTTTGCAGTCGGCCTACCAGATCACCATCACGCTCATCCTCCACTTTTTTGGACTGCAAATTCTTGGCCTTGAGATTACGTCGACGAACGACACGGTTGTGCAGACCGTGGTCTTCAACGTCTTCGTGTTTGCACAAATATTCAATTCCTTCAACTCCAGACGATTGGACCGCAAGCTCAACATCTTTGAAGGCCTGCTGAAGAACCACTACTTTATTATAATCACGCTCATCGGTGATTTTATACCTCCTGTCTTGCGACTTCCGCATTTAACCGTCATTCTGTAGAGGTCGTCATTCAGGTGATCATAGTGTTCATTGGCGGTGCTGCCTTCCAGGTCACCCGCATTGGTGGTCTTGAATGGGGAATTTCGCTTGCCCTTGGCTTGGTGTCTATTCCCTTCGGCGCTCTCATTCGCCTCTTACCGAACAAGCCCTTCGAAAAATTGCTTGTCTTCTTGAGGGTCCTTCCAAGCCCAGAAGCACTGCCTACCATCAAACCTGACGCAGAGTGGAATGAAGCTATCGAACTTGTTCGCGACAACCTGGCGACCTTTGCGAATCTTCGTGGCGGCCGCCTGCGCTCATCGTCGTTTGTCTGGAAGAGTCGTTCGGGACGTGTGCATGACGACCGTAGAGTTCCTTTGTTCGTCGTCTTCCTCTGTGATTTTGTCCATATTCTAACGCTTCCCAATCAAGACCTTCGATTATGACCATGGTCCCGACTCTGATAGCATCATCGATTGGGGCAGGTTGGGCACCACACAATCACGGTACAATATCAGACCCAGCACGGTACGATCCCTCGACGTCATCTGCGGCGCTTTGGGAGGGCAGGATCCAAATTCACCCGGACACGAAGCCAGACGACCCGATTGTCAGCAAGTGGGGTGGCCATTGTCGCCTGCGGTCCTCGCCTCCGCCTGTCTGACCGCTATGCGGTGACGCATTTCACGCGTTTGGTATGCAGCCTCATGATCGCCTCATGAACGAGCCACGTCGCACCCACGGCCCATACATTAAAGCGTCACGATAATCTTAAGGACACGATCACCAGGGGTCGGTCCCTGTGCAACGTTTTTACCCGCTACACGAGCCACACGAACCCCAACAGGTAATTATGATGTCGCTACACCCGACACAATGCACGTCCTGCCCGTGGTCATTTCAAGTCCTTCCATTGCATATAGTTTATCTATTAATATCATAATAATCCCCCTCGCCTCATGGTGGTAACTTATTTCAACTTCCAGATAGACAATCGAGCCTTAAGGGCTACACGAACATCTACGCTTCTTTGGCATGCAATGGGCCTCTTTGTCGGCAGGTGCATTCTTGTTACATTACATCCACTTCATGACCTCCTGTATTATGTCTTTACGCTGTCGTCAACTGTCGGTGCTGTGGTTCCACTCGTAGGTCTAAGGGATGGTGTGAACACCGGCCATTAGCCTTTTGACGGACCATCCGTTTTTAGTGTCTTTTCTCAAGCTCGCGGAATGATTGCAACATGATTCCACGGGCTGGTACTTACTTCCTAGAACGTCTTGTTGGACTCGCTTAGTGTCGCTCATGTCTCGGTACTGGTGACGTGTCGAGCAAATACACAGCAGACACCGACACCCGTCATACTTACCCTTTCGGAACCGGCCGCCAAATCATTATGCCAACAGGACGGGTCATATGGGGAATAGATGATCGTAACCCAAGTCACACGACAGATCACCCGCACCGGGATTGTCGAGTGTTATGTTGCTGAGGCCATCTCCCATCGCAAGAGCGCAGCATCATTGGCTCTTTCTCTGTGCCGGGCCAGCGTCAGTCAAACACGAAAAATTTTAAAGTTCGTGGTGGAAGGACTGGTCGTGTCCGCGTGAGTGGGTCAGTATGTGGACGAACCGAGACGATATGTTGCGAAAGTGTTGGGGTTGGTAACAGCGATTGGGGATGCCAAATGATATACTGTATTTTGTAAGCGTGGATGGTGACATCGTATAAGACACATGGGAGACGAATCCGTAAAACCAAGGTTTAGGGTTCGTAGAGGGGGGTGGTCCGCAACATCAATAAGAGGGGGAAGAGAGGTTGGCATGATAAAGAGAGAAGTGATATCGGAATGCTGGGGCCGAGGGAATGATACAACACTGAAAGAGACTAGAAGGTAGGTCATCACTGAACGGCTGGGACGTCAAGACATACGCAAGAGCGAAAAAGGCGTTGACTCACGTCCTCGAACCCGTGAATGAAAACTACAGTTCTTTTACCGCTGGCGGGGCGACCCAATGTCTTAGGAGGCGGTCGTCTGCATCATGCCCCCATAGGTAATACGATGCCCGTTGTTGTAGTACGAAAAGCTGAGAAGGAAATATGAAGTATACGCCTCTAAACAAGAGGAAGGCCAAGAGCGATAGCACTGAGACTGTTCGACGGGGCCGGTGATGAATGAGAGAAAGTGAAGGAGGGAACTAATGGTGCGCACAGAAAATGAGTTTCTCCCAAGGTTCCAAAGCATTGATAGCGAACGTTGTTTCGATGACCAACTTGCGCCTCCAAAGGTAGTTTCGTATGCGACTGGAATCACGGATCATGTTGGTGGAATAGGACGGAGTGGTGAAAGCCGGTCGCTTAATATCGAGCAGGCAGCGCAAGGAGCAGCGTGAGAGGAGCACAGCAAAGTCCATGCAAAAGTCGCAACATATCCTGCGGTCACGTGCTCTATTGATTCCGAACAATGTCATGGGGACATGGAGGCAGGCAGTAAGATAGACAAGAACACATCGGAGAGAATAGGTAGGAATGATATATGTAGCATCATTGTGGGAATCAGCGGTATCAAACGTACTTCAGTATATAGATGCTGGCTACTATTATCATCGGTGAACGTGCGGAACCGAAAAACACTCACAGTAGTCAATCCTTCCGAGAGCGTCATAGCTCCTTCAATGTCGAAGGGTCAACGAGATGCCGCAGTAACCGGTCGTCGCCATCTTGACCCCACAAGTAATAGGTCGCACGCTGGTGCATGATGGAAACGTGCTGTGGCAGATATCGGTACACCCCAGAGACGAGGAGAAGCGCGAAAACCGTGAAAATAAGCACTGCAGGTTTTTCGTAAGAGATCTTGTCCACTGACGAACCAGAGACACAGAAGCGTCACGTAGTCCTCGGTAACTACAGAAGGAATACTTACTGGACAGGATCTTCTCCCAAGGCTCCAGCATAGTGAATGCAATCGTTGCCTCGAACTTTGTCCGTTGACGCCACAGGTACTCCCTCAACATTTCATAAATCGTACGAGGCTGCCAGGATAACCGAGGACGTCGGAAAGTTAGGATAGACCGCCGAAAGACTTCGGGGACTGTTGGAACGATGAAGGGAAGACTCTCGAAATCGTTGAGGGAGAGTACCGTCCGCTGTAGAATTAGTTGGGAGTGGTTTTACAGTTCGCCAAGAACAAACGCTTTACGTGCGTTTTTGACCATTATTGATTTCTCGGCACGTGACATATCTCCCAGTCTTCACGTACCTGATCGTCTGCACTGGCACTCCGTCGCGTTCGTACCGAATCGTACGAGGAGCTGAAACCGCGTTTGAAGCTGAAACCTGTTTGAAGAGCCACTGGCGACTGTACAGTAGTAGACTCGGATGCTCGCCTAGGCGAGTCACTATGGCATTATCGCGCCATCAGATTCTTATCTCCCGCTTATCAAGCTTTGAAGGTCAACTGACCATGTCGGTGTCAAGCATGAATTTCTCCGCAGATATTCGTATCTGTAGCCTCTGATACTACAAATTGAAGCAAACCTGAAGGGATTCACTTACATGACATCTACTCCCATGAGTGCGAATTCGCGGCAGTGGTACCGACAATATCTTTATGATCACCCAGAGCTGCAATGAGGTTCGCTTGCTGCGTATGCCAACGTCAAGGAAAAGTTGCATGCAAGCTGTGTTTTGACATGAGGATTGCGGCCAAACGGGAATGAGACGAGGGCGAACTAAAAAATGGTCAGGCTACGATTCCAGCTTCGAAGCCAAACGGACATTGTCAATTGGTGTATGTTTAATTTTTGTTGACTCGGAGATGCATGACACTAACCCGTATCACAACTTAGTATGGGCGTTTGAAGCTCGTGATCCACGTGGGCCATGTCCGTGGATCCAAGCTCGACCGGAAACTCTGGTATGGCGCTTGAAAAACTGTCAGTGTCAGCCCGTCAACATCCGTGAACTAGCCACCACCATATATATCGAGAAAGGTTGGCCCAGGAATAGAGGTCAACCATCTCCCCCGGGCCTGCAGTTAGTAGTACCCTTTACAGGTCTCCTTCCAGCCAGCCCGAACCCACCTTCACGCCAGTCAGGGGCGGCGGCATAATGCGCATTGTGCCATCGCATCTCTCGCCCTCACCCTCACCCATGCCCTCGTCCTAGCCGCCGCCGCCGCCGCCACCCTCTTCCTCGCCCTCGCCTTCGCCAACTCGGAGCATGCAGAGGCAACGGCGTTATGCCACCACCACGGCCGTGCCACACCCCACACACCGCCGCATCCAAGCACGCGGCTGTACGCAGACAGTAATGTCTGTGTGCGCACGCGCGCTCGTGGATTCGCTCGCGCATCCGACGACGCGCCTGCCCTCGTCGCTCGCCCTCGTCACATGCCCTCTCCACCTCGCTCGCCCTCGCCCTCGTCGTAAGCCCTCTCCACCCCGCTCGCCCTCACCTTCGCCCTCGCACGCCGTCGCCATCGTCTCGCCATTGTCACACGCCCTCTCCACTTCGCTCGCCCTCGCCCTCGGACACCGCCCACTCCCGGCCCTCACTCAACCCCCCATCCCCTCACGTTCGCGTTCACGTTTGTATGCGAGCGGTCGTGGTTGTGCACCCTCCGACGACAGGCCCTGGCCCTCTCCCTCTCCCAACTCACGACACGGGAGCATGCATACCCGGGGGTAAACCCGTGACGAGTACCCGTAGTCCACGGGTACGGGTAGCGCGCGGGTCGGTACGGGTTGGAGGTTTGAGGCCCACGGGTTTACCCATGCTGATCCCTACCCGGAATACAACCCCTAGCACCACTCCGCCACCAAACGTCGGCGCTGGTACCTCTCCCATCACGCCGGCACCACTCAATGTTGTGTTTTCGGTCATGGGAAATTCCATCAATGTTCAAAAGAAACCCTGGAAGTAGCGTAGTGACAAAGGATCGACGCGGGGGCCCAGAAAGAAGCCTGGATCCAATCTGCAGTGCCTCCGGCCTCCACGTCGCAGCCTACCACTGTCTAGGCTACCCCCTCCCAACCAATCCCCTCTGAGCCATTTTAGTTTACTTGTGATATATTGAGGAATTACTATCTACCCCCCTCTCTCTACCAAGGATGACTGAAATGTACTTAAACAATGTGCGAGAACACGAGCCCGCTGTCGAGAACGATGAGTGGGTGTTTTCGGTGTTTGCCGGACGATCAACAATGACGTCGTTGATCACATTGAGGCGCTGTTGTTACCTTGTTGGGAATGTTAGTCATCACTGGGAGCGCGGAAGCACCCGCCGGATGCATCCGAAGGGGCCTTAAGTGTCGAGCTGGGTGTAGTTCACTTGTTTTGGAATTATCGGATGTTATTGACAGTATTACTGGCAGTGCTGGGAAACAACAACCGGCTATTTTAAGTAGAATGACATGTTCCTGATGGCATGACATTCTAATTAGCTAATACAATACGACGTGTCAAATGGACCGTTTCAAAAGGGGCTTGTAACAATTGCGGCTATATGTACTGGGGACTCGTCAGCCGTGAGCGTCCTTGAAACGTCTGGTCACGAGACTACATATACTGTACTGATAAGTTGATCAGACCGCGTTGAATGCTGCAGCGCTGCATGAGCAGCTTCTGGTTTCTTGCACATACTGATCCGTGCGACGGCGAATCCGTGGTTTTTGCCAGTGTCTCGCCCCCTTTTCTTGATCGGCGCTCAAATGCTTCAAATGTTTCTCTGTCCAATTTTATTCGGGTCATTTTGCACGTCTTGTTCCTTGGCACATCGAGACTCATCGACATCGGCAATGAGTGGTGAGTTCTCCCACAGATTACGGGTCTGCACAGTCTAGCTGCCAATGGATGCAGCTTCAGGCTGTCGGAACCGAGATGTAGCATATGTTATGATTCGTCGGTTAGTCCATGAGATCGAAGGAGATCGACCACATCGTCGATGACATCATTACCATTTTATAGGCTAGCACAAACTTGGCACGGGTCACAGACTCACAGTCAGGCGACGGTGGAGGAGGATTATGTTGGGTCGTTTGACCACGATGGGCGTATAGATAGCACATATGCATGCTAGCCATGTCGCCGAGCGTCGGTGCGGGTTCAGCCGAGTTACCTCAACCTTCGAATGACATCGGGAACTCTTGTCATTGTTGAGGCTGTTCCATCTCCTTCACATGCAAACCTGCCAAAGTTGAACTTGAAACACGATTGCGTACCTTCGGACTGGAACATGTTATGTCACATCTGCCGAGGAATTGGTCAAGAACACACAGGGAAGGGTACATATTGTAAATTGATCCCACAGCTGGTCCTATACATAAAGGAGCACTTCGTCGTCTCCGTCTCTTTCAAAATCTTCTCTTAACTGTGTCAACCGTGCCCCGATTTCCCGAAGTCCTCGATCATCCTCACAATTTCTGAAATGTTGAGGGATTACCTATGGGGTCAACGGATCAAACTCGAGGCAACGCTTGCATTCACTATAATGGAGCCTTGGGAGAGGATGCTGGTCAGTAAGTATTCCTTCCGTACTTACCACGGTACCAAATTCTGCATGACGCTTTCCCGCGTCTGTGGTTCGTCTTCAGACAAGATCTCTGACGGCAAGTTTGCAGTGTTTATTTACACGTTTTTCACGGTTTTCCTTGTGTATGCGGTGTACCGATTTCTACCGCAAGTTTCGATCATGCAGCAGCGTGCGACCTACTACTTGTGGGGTTAAGATGGCGACGGCCGGTCACTGCAACATCTCCTTCCACATTGAAGGAGCTGTGACGTTGTGATCTTCCGCAGGTTCACTAGCAGTGATGAAGGGCAGTCTTCTCAGTAGCGGATGGTTGAGCGGATGAGGGTGGCAGTTAGTTTAGATGGGCAAGCGGTTGATTGCTATAATTAATGCAGATATCATACCTTTGTCTTCGATGTTTCAACCACTAGAGTTTCTGTAGCAATTTATGCCCAGCTCTCCTAACTGACCTCTGCATGCCAGGTATCTGACGGCGAAAGAAATAAGACATGCTTGCGATTAGGCGTCACCAGCAGTTATCACTGGAAGAAATTGCGCCGGTCGATGAGCTCGATGTTATAACCTCACCCTGATTCAATCCAAGATGATTCGTGAGAAGCGAGCGAGCGAAACAGTACTAACCACTGATGATGTCAGGCGAGATGAGCCCGTTTGACCCCGCCACAGAGCAAGCCAGTCCGAATCCCTTGTGAAAACTGTGATCTATCGCGGTGAAGACAATAGGTGAAGGTTCAAACATTCAAGGCAGACAGATGGCAGAGGATGGGCCTTATCATGACACGTGCTGATCCCTTCTCTTTCACCCAGTGGGGCCAGAAAGCAGTGCAATAAACTTGTGCTGAGCAACTATTGTGTTGCTGAGGAAGATGACGACAGTGGGAAGACCGCAGAGAACGGTCGGAGCATTGTTGGTAGGAACGTGGTGCTAAGGCAAGCAAAGTCAGTCTTGGGGAAAATTCTTCGCTGGATCAATGGAAAGGGGCCGGTGTAGTGTTCAACGCATCTATTCATGATGAATTAGCGGCGCGAGGCTATAACATGCATTTCCATGAGTAATTCAGAGTGTCATCTGTCTGAAGAATTTATTAACGTGCCGAGAAGCTGGTGAGTGTATACCACTCAGTGTTCGAAGACATGTGGGCGGACGGCCGCCGCCACTGGCACACGCCATGACTGAAGTACTGATCCTCCGTCCGATCGAGTTGGAGTCCGTTCTCGCAAGTGGAGTGGTGCTTGCCTCTACTAGTAGTACAACCCATGGCATCGTTTCTAAAGAGGCACTCCTGCCGCCCCATCATCATCGGTGTCATCCTAGGCTTGATTACTACTTCAATCGGCAGCCTCATAGCGGGCTGATCACCTACTACTGATAGCGCCTTTTGAAATTGTTGCAGGATCACTCAACGAGGGCTCGGACGTGATAGGATGTGCGCGCTCTGTCGGGCAATGATTGAGACATTATCAGCATGAATCGTCTCACACATCTGTTCCGGAGGGCCGAAACGGCGACGGAGGTAAGGCACAAGTGGACGTTTAACGAACCTCCCGTTCATTGGTCACATAGTACGCAATACTTACTACAAGAGCCCGCTCGACAACACGTGCGCTCCTTGCAGCCTGAGTGTCCTAATGAGTAACCGGGTTTGTAGGGAGAGCCCGAGCCTGAGGAATGCTCTGTAATTGCGCTTGACCCGTGGAGCGAGGATGGCGGCTGCGATGGCGATTACGGCTATTGCGTGGGTGCAGTCGACCGAACGGGAACGGAAATTTGACCTTGTTTGCGGCGAAGAAAGGAGAGAATTGCATCGATTGTTAGTCGCTATCAGATAACGGACAATTGATTTGTTCATCGCCTCAGCCACGATGCGACTTGCCTCATGACCACCACCATGGAATCCCATACAGACCTCCATAACCCCACACAAATGCCCCCTCAGCAACAAGCTCAAGCCCAATCCAATCCGCCTCCTGCAGCACCAGAAAATACGGGAAATCGGTACCCTTCGCCTGACAACAATGCCGTCCAAAAGAAACAACGAAATCAGGAGCTCTGTGCCTTAAGGTCCCCACATAGCCTACGCAATCTTCTAGGTCGCTAATGCTCGTTTCCACGCGCAGCAAGACCTTCGGGCACATACCAAATGTCCCCATTTTCAGTGAATGGAAAAACCGGTAAGCGCCATCGTCATTTCATCTCCAACTATTCGATATCATAACCACAGCCAGGATTGCTGTGATACAGCGGTTCATCGGTCCATCATGGCTGGTATTTGTGGAAACAGCAAAGACGGCGCTTATTCTGTCGGTTTGTCCAGCTTATACAAGGACGACGAAGATGGAGGCGATGTCATGTATGGATCTTTCGCTGTTCGCTGATTGCATCTAACTGTCAGCAGCATCTACACCGGAACAGGTGGCAGGAAAAAATGGTCCGATACTTTCCCCCCAAAACGTGTATGTTACTGTAACCCTCGTCACGGACTTATCGCAGAACTGACATGACACGTGTGCTGTAGGTCAAATTAGGTCCACAAACGGAGGACCAAACATGGGATCACCCTCAAAACAAAGCGCTGATAGTACGGAGGATGATCCATTCACTTTAACCTCTCATTTATCGTACCTCCCCAGGTGTCGTACCTCACAGGCAATCCAGTCCGGGTCGTTCGTTCGTGGAAGTGTCCATCGCAGTATGCACCTCTGGAGGGCCAGCGTTATGATGGACTATACAGGGTTGCAGCGGTAAGTTTGTCTGTCTTCTTTGTTTCGATTGCTTAGCACTTTGATCATAGTATTGGACAGCTAAAGGTCAGAACGGAAAGAAGATTTGCCGTTGTCGGTTAGAGGTACCTTTCCAGCCACGTATTTAGGTTGTTAGCTGACAGTTTCTTCTCTAGCGCCTACCCAACCAGCCCCCCATTCCGCTGCGGCCAATTACCTTCTCTACACACAAGAAGAGGGGTAGAAAACGCCTCGTCTCCCGGCTCTCTTGTAGTCCTTCGCCATCCATCGATAACTATGATATGGACGAGACTTATTCTTGCACTGTGCCGAACCATCCCGATCCGTCTGCTATGCAGTTGTCAGAAAACACCGGAGGAGAGCCTGTGGGACTGTCAAACCCCCCATACCAGCAAGAAATACCCGAGACTTCGTCTGGAATTGACTCCACTATGGGTGAAGTGGATGTCGATGTGAAAGAAGAAGCATCCCCGCTGCCTGCTCAGCGCAGAGCCGAACCTCAGCTCAGTGCTCTACCGAGATACAGATGGGACCCGAAGACGAACAACTTGACACTAGTAAAGTTCCCCGCCCCTGGTCCAACCCCAGCAGAAGTGGACGCTGCAGAGGAAGATGCAGAAGATCATCGCGGTGAAGACGACGCGACGCTCGTTCCGTCTGAAGACGGTCATTTCGACATGCCCGCGAACGAGCGTATGGAAACGGAATACTTTTCTGGCAGGGGTACACCTCAACCTGGGACCCCAGCCGAGCTACACGTGTCGGGCTGTTCGGTCTTGGAGGAACAAGGAGATCATTGAAAACAAGTTCACAGCTTCTTGTAGGATTTATGTACTAGCATGATACCTGTGTATTTGGGTGTTGTGCGTGTGTCTATATATCACGCCTCGGGGTCTTGGAACGTTACCCTTTTCGGAACTGCACAGTCGTCCTCGCAAGTTACACCCGTACGAGCATCATGGGTATCCTGTTCTCCATCCCTCTCGCTGGTACTCTAGGGACGATAGCTACCTCATGCCTCGGAGGTCTGGCCTTCTGTTTCACCAGCACCGCAGGTCGGTTCGTCGTATTGCGACGTGTCGCCGCACTCACGCGGGTCGATAGCTTCCATGTTCTGTAAGTCCTGCAATTGCAACTCGTCCATCGCGACTAGGATCGGTTTTGCGGCAAGTATTCTCAATTATTCACCGTGTGCTCAATTCAACAGTCATGATTTAGATCATATTCATACTCAACTCCCTTCTGGCATGGCTCATGAAAACACCGTTCGCGATACGCAAGATCGAGAAATGGAGCTACGACTACATCAAAATGGAATGCGAAGAAGGCAAATGTTATGGTGTACTTGCGGTGCGTCCCGTTCGCCTCCACCCCCGGGTCTTTCCTCATGCTTACCTTAGGTTCACCGAGTTTGTTTTGCGTTGTTCCTCTTCCACTCGCTGTTGAGTCTATCCCTCATCGGTGTGATGGAATCAAAGGATAAACGCGCAGCAATACAGAACGGGTAACGTTATTCTTCTTGCTGAATACTCGACCGCTCACTCTCTTCAGTTGGTGGGGTCCCAAAGTCTTAATTTGGCTTCTGTTGGTAATTGCCACCTTTTTTATTCCAAACGGCTTCTTCATCCTTTGGGGAGACTACGTCGCCCTCATCGGCGCGACAATCTTCATCCTTCTTGGTCTCGTTCTTTTGGTCGACTTCGCACACTCTTGGTCAGAGACCTGCCTGGAAAACTGGGAGAAATACGAGTCGACCCTTTGGCAATGGATCCTCATCGGCTCTACTGCCGTGATGTACATCACGACAATCACCCTTACGGGCGTTCTCTACGGATACTTTGCCGGTTCTGGATGTACGCTCAATCGCTTCTTCATATCCTTCAATCTTGCGTTCTGCATCATCAGCACGATCATTTCCATCCATCCAGCAGTGCAAGCGTCTAACCCACGATCTGGTCTCGCTCAGGCTGGCATGGTGGCAGCCTATTGTACATACCTCATCACATCCGCCGTGGCCAATCATGATCACGAGTCTTGTAACCCATTCACGCGGTCGAGTACGACGGGGACGACGGCGGTCGTACTCGGTGCGCTCTTCACATTCCTCGCGATTGCCTATTCCACCAGCCGAGCGGCCACACAGAGCCGAGCGTTGGTAGGCAGAGGGAACAAAGGTGGTGTTCAGTTGCCCATCGACGACGAGGCGCAATCAGAGATGGGGGTAGTGAGCACGCAACCCAGGCGCACGGAATCTCCCAGATATCAAGCATTGTTGGCTGCGGTACAAGCCGGGTATGCTCGCTCTTTCCTTTGCATGCAGCCTTTATCTGATTGCCGACAATTTTAGAGCTATTCCTGAGTCTGCACTATACGAACAGGAGGAAGAGGAAGATTACGGAGATACTAAGGATGATGAGCGTTCTGGTACCCGCTACAATGTAAGCTCTTTGTTCTCGTGTTGTTGCACGGCTGATCATCTTTAATGTAGTATGCTTGGTTCCATGTCATCTTCGTTCTCGGGACGATGTATGTTGCGATGCTACTCACAGACTGGTCAGTCGTCGCTTCAACCGGAATGCACTTGTTCTCATTCTCCATCCTCCAACACAGGAATGTGGTGTCAACTGAACAGAGTGGCGATAAATCGGAAGAGATCGTCTACATCGGACGCTCTGAGACAGCAATGTGGATGCGCGTTGTCAGCAGTTGGGTCTGCATGCTCCTTTACATGTGGAGTTTACTTGCTCCGGTCTTCATGCCGGACCGGTGAGTGCATGTTTGTCGATTCTTCTGGATAGCATTTTTTGATACTGGTTGGTCAGTTTTGGAGACTTATAACGTCTCGTTCCTTATTGGAATGTTCGCCTAGTATTTCTATATCGAAGATCATGGGATTCCGTTGGACTGTTTGAATAGACATGTGTGACCTGACTTCTACGTCGTTGCAGGATTGTCCAATGCCCGTCGGGAATACTGGAGTGAAATGAACGATGCGGTTCGATGAAATTCTGATTCTTTGATAGCTTCGTCGCTTCTAACTTATAGGTACTATGAGCATGGGCACCCAGTCGACCATTCTCTATTCTTCTGTCCCGAGGGAGGATCTAGACCAGTCCTCTGTGAAGCAGAAGTTTCGAAGCCTGAGTTCTGGTCGGCGCGTCGTTCGTCAAGATAGTTGAACACGCGGCAATGTCGCTGAGTGTCACTTTCAACTATGGCCAGGTTTCCTGATCTCTGCATCTCAGCCTGGTCGTCCATATGCGTACTCACTGTACGCTGTTCGGTGTCTTGGCATGTTTGGATTCAATGCCATCGTACACGTCTTCTGTGTACAACCGATCTTGGTTATCTCCAGCCTAAGACTCGCACGACTGCACGTAGACGTCCTTGAGCTCATAGTCACCGTACAGATAACCTCCAATAAAGGGTGCTACACGATGAGGTTCCTGTTGATACGCCAAGCCTTGCGCGTAGTTCTGGAATCATATTTTACACTGGCTGCGTGCAGAGGGGAACGATTCGAATGTTCCGCTCTGATGCTTGACCGTATCCTTATTGAAAATTTCGACGACAGCCGTTTGAAGAATACACGAGCCTGCCGCTTCACAGTGAACGGGGCACAGGATACCATTTCAAAAGACAACGTCTCGCGTAACGAGGTCGAGAATAAATAGTGTAGCAACGAGACGATATACAAGCGTTTGTTCCTGCCCTTTCCTATCGTTCGATGAACCAAGAGTGAAAAAGTAATTTGCAAGGCGTCGGAGTTGATCGATGAGGGAGCAGTGGTACTCGTCCCTCACTCTGGTATCGTCACCGAGCGTAACATGCCATTGTGAATCTCGAACGTACACCATGTCCTTGATCGCTAGGGATGATTCGACTGAGGCAGGAGATGAGTCGGGAACCGTGAACGCTTACCGTCGATCGCGACCTGAAGACCTCGGCTACGTGGATCGAGGACACTGCTTCGGCGTTGGTCGTGCGCTCATGTCTAGCTAGCCAGATGGTGCAGTCCATAAGAAACGTAAACGAAGGGCCCAGTGCTGGTTTCCTAACAGTCGACGCAAAGGCAGATAAAGGGTTGTGAGGAAGAGAAGCAGACGTATTGTTAACGACCTCTCGGGAGTTAGACAAGGCGATGTAAGATGTATAGACGCTCACGAGAAAAGCTAAAAAATACGACCGGGCCATACTGCGAAGATGCTGCATGAAGGTGGTCATGATCGCGTGTCCATGGGATGACACAGCACTAAGAGACGGTGCCAAGAGTGAAGTAACGGAATCGATTATAACCAGGCGAACTTGAGGATTAGGTGATGCATTGGCCTGATATCCTTGAATCAAATGTGTCAAGGGTCAATTGAGCATACATACGGTCAGAGAGGATTCGAGGTCTTCGAGGAGAGCGCGCGCAGTCTCGACGTTGAGGACGAGCGAGACTTGTAATCGTTCAAGTACTGTGGAGGTGCTCTCCAGGCACTCAGTTTGACGGAGCGAATGAAAGCAGCGATTGTCACCTCTCCGTCCAACTGTCTGGCTGTCTGGCTGGTCTGCTCGGCAGAAAAGTCACCTATGGTATCCATCCACAGAACGGATGCCTCCCTATTGGCCACTAGCAGGCGCAGAGCGATCTGTGACGCGAGCAGCTGATACCGTAGTTGAGAAATACGACCATGAATTTGTGTCCTTCATACCGTCTTTCCCGACCCTCTATCTCCAGAGATTTCAAAGACACGGCCGCCGCCGAACCCATTGACCAACGCGTCGAGTTCATCCACGCCGCAGGTCATGCCATCCGTATCATGGTCGTGCCGCCTTTGAAGTTCCTCTGTATACAACGCGTCTCCTGCAATACCGCGAGCGGACGCGCTGTCGGCAACCAATGTTATGTATCTTTTGAGATCTGCAAGGCTAACCACGCCGGGTGGTAGTCTTTGAAGAACGTCGATCGGATTCCCGGAGAATAAGAGATCAGCATCTGTTCTGATTTTGCAGGCCTCGAGGATGGCGACGAGGTCGGCTGGGATTGCGGGTATCAATGACTGGAGGCGCATCCTTTTGAGCGTCGTTTTTGTTTGGCTGCGACCGTCGACTTGGATGCATGTCTGAGCCACCTCAAACTGACGTTTCCCGCCCGTCTGCTCTTCCAACAGCGACCCTCCATCAACGTAGCGCAGGCATCGCGCTCGTCGACCAAGACTCGGACGAATACCTCGACACCATCGAAGAAGAATGGAACAAAAAGTTGGATGCCGAGGTGGAAGTGCTCGTGGACGGCATGGTCGACATCGTTAGCCTCGCTTCCGTGTGTTCCCCATCCACTGCGTCGGTACGCGGCCGTCGATCCTGACGAGAACCCACTAGATCGGAGACAAGGACAAGTTTCGCATCGCCCAGGAATCTTTTCAAGCGGAATCGCGTGCCGAGTCGATGGTGGGCCCTCTCTTCCTTATGCCGTCCGTCGTCGAGCATTCACTGGCCGCAGGTCAAGGCAGCAAACTCGCTGCTCTCCATCACGCACTCTCTGAAATTGCTTTTACTTCTCTCGGATGAAGCGCAGATTGCACACCGCCGGGATGTAGAGCTGAAGCATGTACAACAGGAGAAAATCGAGGCACAACAAAAGGTCGCAGCGCTATTGGACGAACTGTTCAAACGGCCACGCACTGGCTCGTCTATCTGATACATAGAGGAGGGTGGTATGTTCATCGAAGAGATTGCGTGCCCCCGACGTGGTGCGTAGTGCTCAGTGGCGTCCTGTTGTTCCTTGATTCCTCAAACGCTTCACTACTTTCAGCTATTCTTCGTGAATGATGCAGCGAGGATTGATGGTTCAGCGTACAAGACTGCATTCTCCCCTTGAAGATCTCCGACCACATTGTCGATGATTCGTCTAGCTGGTAGCATCGGGTTTTGTGGTACTATCACGAGCTCAGTTCTGGAACATGCGACCCCTTACGGTTTGGAAAAATACGACGGGTCGTTCGTTCAGGCGTTCTACAGTGTTCTCCTCATCATCCACATCGCACCGACGACTAGCAATCAGCGTAGCCAAATTAAACCAGGCGACCAGTCGCACCGCTTTCTAGATACCGGTTTGATTCTTCATTCATTTCTAGACGTTTACAATTCCCACTCCGGTCTCGGGTTGCCTATCAGATTTGATCAGATGATCACCGTGTGATCATCTATCGGTGGCAAGACGAAGTGAATACGAACGGGAGCCTAACTCGATCTCTACCTCTACACCATGTCGCAAACTGCGCCCTATGGGAAATGGGAGTCACCCATAACCCCAGAGTCCGTCGTACAAGGCGTGAGTCCAGCTCGTTAGGACCTGTAAGACAGACCGGTGATGGGCTCGTTTCAGAGTTTATCCTTTTCCGATATCTTCGTCGACCCCACGAACAACACAATATACCACATTGAAGCGCGTCCACAGGATAACGCCCGTTATGTGATTGTGGACACGATCGCAGGACAGGACGTCATCCGATCTCCATACAGCGCGCGTACTGGCGTTCAGGAGTACGGGGGCGCTGCGGCGATCGCTCATGGAGGCACCGTGTACTTTTCCAACTTTGCCGACAACCGCGTGTACGCAGTCAAGGCAACGACGACACCTGAGCCAGTCACACCAGGTAATCTTAGTTGATCTGCACGCGTGATCCCAACTGATTATCGCTGGAGCGTAGACAAAAAGGAGTACAGATATGCCAACTTTGCCGTTCACCCGGTTCGTCATGATCTTCTCATATCGGTCCTCGAAGATCATACAGTCGATACCCCCCAAACGGTCGTCACGACACTCACTGTCATAAACACGGCTCGGAAAGCAGTCTTCCCCCTCGTCGTCGGCGCCGATTTCTATGCGGCTCCAGTGTTCAATCCATCGGGTAGCAAGATCGCCTGGCAAGAATGGTACCACCCCGACATGCCTTGGGAAGGCTCGTTGATCAAGATTGCGGACGTGCTGGTCCAGGAGGACACGATCGTCGTCTTGAGTACGACGCGCATCGCCGGCCAGCAGCTTACCAAGTCCGTCAATTATCCTCGGTGGGCGTCCGACACGACATTGGTGTTCACCTCGGACGAGCTGAACGGCTTCCAGAACCCATTCACGTACTCTACCGCGACGGATTCGGCTCAGCTCGTCATTCCCGGGTTGATCGAGGACTTTGGTGCACCTGCGTGGAACCTTGGCAATTTTCCTTATGCACTCCTCGACGATCCCAGAGGTGGCAATGCCAAGTTTGGCGCATTCGTTGCTTTTCGTGATGGACGTAACGTCTTGTACATCGTCAGTCTCTCTGACGTCAAGTCCGTCGTGGAGATTCAGGATTTCCCTTTCTCGATCGTCAACCGCGTCAACCAGAGAGGGGCGTCTATCGTCTTCAACGCCAGGAAAAGCGACGCTCCAGGGGGTATTTTCTTGTACACGTTCTCTGGGACGTCGTTTGTGCCGTTATACCAAGTTCTCAAGTCAAGTGCCCCGCAATCTGAATCGGGCAACGACTTGGAGGCATACATCTCTCCTCCTCGGCCAATCACGTTGTACAGAGACGAGAAACCGCTCTACGTGGTGTACTATGCGCCGAAGAATCCCAAGTATTCAGGGTCGAGTGTCTCTGGCGAAAAGCCCCCTTGCATTGTCCATGTGCACGGTGGGCCAACTAGCATGGAAACACAAGTCCTGAGTTGGGAAAAGATGTATTACACGAGTCGCGGCTATGTCTGGTAAGCACGCCGCGGTGAACCTGACGCTCACATGAGATGAGGCTGCCCGAAAGGTTGGATGTGAACTACGGCGGCTCATCGGGCTATGGTCGGGAATACATGTGAGAGTCCGCCTTTTCCCCTTGTCCGACTCCGTCTCTTATACGGGTTTCAGTTCCCGACTTGCTGGAACGTGGGGCATCGTCGACGTCCAAGACTGCCAAGATGCCCCGAAGCTGCTCGCAGCTGCTCCTTATTTGCTCATCGACGGCGCTCGTGTCGCCATTCGGGGTGGCTCCGCGGGCGGCTTCACTGCGTTGGCGGCCATCTCGATCGCGCCCGAGCCTACGTATTTCAAGGCGGCGACCTCGTCCTTTGGGGTGTCTGATCTCGTCGCGTTTGCCAAGTTCACGCACAAGTTCGAGCTGAGGTACATGGACAAGCTGTTGGGCGGGACGCCGCAGGAGGTGCCGGAGGTGTATACGGCGCGTAGTCCGTTGAATCATGCGGACGAGATCGTGACACCGCTCTTGGTGCGTGTCCCCTTTTTTTACTGCAATATCGGTGGTGTCTGACGGGTTGCGCAGGTGCTTCAAGGAGCCGAAGACAAGATCGTGCTTCCTGAGCAGGCTAAGGGCATCGTGGACACGATCATCAAGCACGGCGGTGCCGATAGAGTGAAATATCACCTTTTCGAGGGAGAAGGGCATGGGTGGCGTCTTGTAGAGTCGATCAAGGAAGCGGTACGACTAGAACACGATTGGTACGACGAAAGGCTGCTCTAGCTGGACGTAGGAGCGTGTTTGTACTTGGCCCGGCTGCGTACGGACTCGGAATTTATCATGTGCGTTCGTTCGTCTCCGACCGTCGAAGAATAAAGCGGGTCCACACCAACGTTATTATTGTCCTCCGACCTCACCATGTCCGACCTCAAGGTAGGCGGCTTCAAGGTATGTCCCCCTTTCCTCGCTCGCTCGCACGCGCCGTGCTCACCCCCGGGCCGCGGTCGTTTACCAGTCATCCGAGATCCTCGACGAACTCGGCAAATCCTTTAGCCGCCTCTCGGACGCCGAGCGCGTCGCCCATGTCAAAAAGGTAAACCGCCATCCGTTTCGCCCGTCGAGTTTGACTTGAACACGCCCGCCGCTGCACAGACCGCCGCCATCTTTGAGCTCCGCCTGACCAACGCCGACAAGAAAGAAGCCGTGTTCACGATCGACTTGAAGGACAAGGGAACGGTCTACGCCGGGCCCGTGCAAGCGCCCTCGAAGCCGGGCGTGGTACTCATGATGAGCGACGACACGTTTGCGCAGATTGCGTCTGGCAAGGTGTGTATGTTTTCGTCTTCGTCTTCGTTCTTGTTCGGTTCTTGGTGCTTGACGTTTGCGTTCGCGTTCTGGTGGTTCTTCAGTCGTCTAACTTGTAACACTTCTTGTTTCGACGATAGATGGACGGCCAAAAGGCGTTCATGACGGGAAAACTCAAGTCAAAGGGCAACCTCATGTTGGCAACCAAACTCGGTACAGTACTCGGGGTGAGTCGGATCCAACGCCCCCGGTGGGCATTGCGTGACTGACGTCGGTTGCATACAGACTACCAAGGCCAAGGCCAAGCTCTAACTTACTTTTGCTTGTGCGCGCTCCCAGGTGCATGTATATCTACACCTCGGATTCACTGTCGGTCCTGTCCAACTGTGACGATCGTATCTCATTATACGTCTTTTAATGTTTCCGACGATAAACAAGCGTGAGGTGGGATAGAGCCGAACAAAAAAGAGCGTGGTCCATGCGTGTTAAGTAAATATCAGACGACTTGGGAAAAGCGGAAACATCAAAACACCCCTCCGAATAACCCACGCTGACGCCTTGGGGTTGGCTGGGAATCTGGTCGCAACGTCGAGAGACTGTTGAGCTGCTTCATCACCTGGAGGTTGCACGTGAGCACGCGGGGAAAGCGAAGGGATCGGCATGTTTACCTCTTCGAGCTTGTCTTTTCGCTCTTGAAGTTCTAGATGACGTCGTATCACTGGGTTCTCCCGTGCAAACTGGATGATCTCGTTGCGGTCCAAGTCGTAGATCAGCCGCGAGTCAATCTCTCTCGGGAACTAGCAACGGCTTCAGAGGTCGAGTTACGGATACGATGGCGAAGGACTGACCTGGTGAAAGAAGTGGTCGAGGAGCTCGATGTTGATGAACATCGTCGACGCGTAAGCCAGCTTGTCCGCCACGACATTGAGGAACACTTCGGTACACAACACGTCG
>JBBPOB010000307.1:0-19619 GCA_038091275.1 Tylopilus subfusipes
CATCCAAACACCATCACTTTTACCACTTCCACCACCATGAAATCCCTCTCTGTTGCCCAAACCAATCAGATCATTTCTTTCTTGAATCTGGGTCAATCTACTTGTCAGATATCTCTTTCTACTAGTGTAAACCACTCTACCATCAGTAGAATTCACTCCAAACTCTGTCCTGACCTCCTCAAATCCTCTGATGGTCACCCATCCCTCATTACTCCCACTGACATACATCATACCATTCAGTTGATTGGAACTGGAAAGGCTGAAAATGCTGTCCAGGTCACCAGGGCACTTCAAGATGTCAAGAACCAGGCCATCTCATCCCAGACAATTCATTATCACCTGAAGAAAGCAGGGATGAAGGCTGTGGTGAAGAAAAAGTGCCCTCTTCTTACTACATATCACAAGAGAGCAAGAATGAACTTTGCTTTAGGCCTGGAAGTGGGTCAGATGGTCAGATGAGATCAAAATTAACTACATTGGGTCAGATGGCAAGAGATGGGCTTGGAAAAAGGCAGGAGAGGACCTAAGTAACAGGCTAGTTCAAGGAACTGTGAGGTTGGTAGAGGAAGCTTGATGATATGGGGTTATATGACTTGTGAAGGAGTTGGGATGGCTTGCAAGATTGATGGTAGGATGGATACTGACCTCTATCTGCAGATTTTGGAGGAGGAACTCCAGCAAACTCTGGAGTATTATGACAAAACTCCACATGATATTGTTTTTCAGCAAAACAATAACCCCAAGCACACCAGCAGGAGGGCCAAGCAGTGGTTCATTGACCATGGATTTGAGGTCATGACACGACCTGCTCAATCTCCAGATCTTAACCCCATAGAGCACCTATGGTTCCTCCTCAAGAGAAGGCTAGCAGAGTATCCAGAGCCATCAAAGGGGATTATAGAGCTTTGGGAGAGAGTGCAAGCAGAGTGGGAGAAGATAGAGGTGGGAAAGTGTCAGGAATTGATTGCGAGTATGCCTAGAAGGGTTTAGAAGGTGATCAAGGCACAAGGGGGATACACATCATACTAATTGTGCATAGCCTGTATTCAGCAACAAAACTGTTGCAATGACATGGGTGGCTTAAAATGGATATATCTCCACAGCCACTGGACCAAATCACATGACCAAAAGTGCAATAGATAGCCAAGAGTGTTTACTTTAGTTCATCTGACTAGTACTAAGCAATATTCACACACTCTGACATGCTATATAACATGCACTCCAAAACAGTCAAACATTGCAACAGTTTTGTTGCTCAGTGTATATCCCTCTATATTCCTCTAATGAATCATGGGAGTTTATTGGGATGATCATATATTCTTGACCTTGGATCACACATAACTACATAAGGTCATGTTTGAGTTCAACAATTTTTGTGATGCCATTTGATGAGTATCTGCACACGAACACACTGCCTGCGTGCACATCACGTCAAAGTCTAATCCACGCCATGCACTTGGTGACCCTGTCTCGAACGCAATGATATAGATATATTCCCCCGGAACCTTCCTGGACGAACAACATCAGATTCATAAAGGAGACTTCTGGCCGGGAAATTTTGAGAGAAGCAACAGGGAACGGTCATAGTGAGTCGTGACCGTCTCGACCACCAACACACGTTCTGACATCCCTTGAACACCAGACAAGGCCATCGAAACGTGTTTCGGAAAATCAACTCGTTCTTTGAGTGCGCCGCGGTGTTGCCGCCTTCCGAGAGGAAATGAGTCGAGTGCGGCAGCTCACGCAGGGAGGGAGTAGTTTGAATACTTATCCTCCTGTTTCCCTTTTTACTGCACAGTCAGCAATCCTGCGAGGCGGCGCGTTGTGTCTGCACTGGGAAAAAAAGGCAACGAGCGGACATTGCTGCCTCGCAAAGTCGAGGGGGACGTGGTCATCTGTTCCACATCTTGGGCGACGGATTTCCTTTGTGGTTACCCATGCCCATGCATTCATGGTGGCTACCGTTCGCCATCCGTTCACCCGTAACTTTTTTTGGCATCCTGCCACCGCAATCAAAAAAAGTCTTAAGGCATCTCAAAGCCCTGCATCTGTCCATCCTGGACATGGGTTCTTTTAGAAATGAGATCAGATGTGTCTGTTTTTCATCAGATCAACCGTTAGGGGGCGGGTAGGGGCAGGTGTGGCAGGGCGGAGTCAGTCCCAAGAAATTGAAACGCGCACACGCTCACAAAAAAAAAAAGGGAGGGGACGATGCCAAGGTTCATCGATGCATCTCTTGGAGGAACTGGTCGAACCAGCAGTGAGGCAAACCCGGGGTTTCTGGGTTTCGGTTGTTTGACGTCCTTCCATGGAGAAGGTGACGATTCCAATTTATTTTCTTTGTTGTTCGACAGCACCCGAGTTCAGCGCTTCAGCCATCGCGCTGTGATTGCATGACCGGTCGGCCGGATTTGATTTGCCGCATTTAAGTTTGTTTTTTCCCTCGGTTGTTCGGATGCGCAATCGGAGCTCATAGACCTGGTTGCCGTCATTTCATTTGAAACGGTCCCGGTCGGTACCACCTGCGCCGTCGCCGCCGTACGGCCGCCACTATACAGCAGCAGCCAGAGTGCAAAACACCAAAAGGAAAAAAAGAAGGTTGAAGCAAAGCGTCCCAACAGAACGAAGTATCTCTCTCTGCTGTGTACGGCATGTCCAAATCAAACAACATTCGTCAGCGAAAAGAGAGGTATCCAAACGAATGTGCCCAATCCACAATGCATGTGATGTGTGATAGACGAAAAGGAGAGTGTTACATATGTTCAGTATGCTTTGTGTTTGAGACGAATGTTGAACTTTGCGGGTGAGGCAGTGTGTAGGGGAGATGGATGAAGGGTATCCTAACAAAACAGTCTTCGCCACCATAGGACGAACCGCGTCCACCAGCCGCCCTTGTACCCATCGCTCCGCTGCTTGGTGCTCACCCACATCGAACCGGTGCCATAGCGGATTTCCTTGCCTTCCCCTCTCTCGTCCTCGCCCTCCTCGATATCAGTTGCTCGAGGATGCGACGAGACGGGAAAACGAGGTGGCGATCCTCGCGTGACGAACGAAGGGAAGATGGTTAATAGCGACAGATACTCTGGGTTCGGTAAATCGGGCGCTGTCCAAATGCGTAAATAAACGTCGTCTGCTTCCTCAGACGGGATTTCTGAGCGGAGAGGAGCCATTGGCAGTTCCTCGTCCCCATCGGGATCCTGCGGAGTGACCGAGCGAACACCATCTTCCGCGTTTTCTACGGCAGAAGGGGGTACCGTGACACTGGAGGAATGCGAAGATGCAGAAGGGAGGGAGTGTGAGAGGGGAGGTATATCTAAGAATGGGTCACTGGGTGCTCGTGCACGTTTACTGTGAGTAACCATGGAAATGGGCGATAGCTTTGGTGAACGAGAGGTGCTGGGTGCGGACGATGAATTTGACTTGCTGTCCGGACGTGAGGACGACGGCGGATGGGAACCATAGTTGTGACTTTTTGCACCCAACGAAGGGACCTCCTCAAAGGCGAGAACCTAAGTAGTGAGATGCATCAAACTATATGTTAATGGAAAGGAGGAAAGAGACATACTCCTTTAAGGACATCGATAGCTTCGAGCATGAAGTCTTTGCCACTGTGAGAGAGAGGGAAAAACATTAGGCCAAAGTTATCAAATCAGATAAGGTTGGGAAGACATACGCAGCCTCCTTGAACACGGCATCGTCCAACTCCCATCGGATTCTATTTCCACCCGCACCCCCGAGTTGTTCTGGGAGGACCTGTAGTCGCATGACCGCCCATAGCGCCTCAAAGAAGGGTTTCGTTCCTGGCATGCCCATCGTGCACCACGTCCTTACAAATCTATCCAGCCGTTCGAAACGCTCCTTTCTCGCCATTGGACCGCTTGGATTCGCTCGGGAATGAGGCATCAAGGAACCACCTGGCTGCGTCGCGCAGATGTGTGCCTGAAACTCCGCGTGTCGCCGTGCGTTGACGCTCATATGAAAAGCAGAGCGAACGGAAGCTTGGAGGCGCGAGTAAAGGGCACGTTGAGATGGCGCAACGTTGGCCAGCGTTTGTGTCATGATACGGCCAGCGGCCTCGTCCTGGTCAAAGTACCTATCGAAGCGTCGTGAACAACTGCCAGCAGAAAGCGAAATACAAAAGAATGAGTAGAGTACCATGAACGACAATATTCGGTGAACTTCTCGAGTTCGCTTTGGGATACACCGAGTGGTGTTGAGGAACGATTACGCGCCGGGGGCGTCGGGCCTGTGCGGCCACCCCTGCGGCCCCTGGCTCTGCCGCCGGGGAAAGATGGAGATGATGGCGAAGCTGAACCGGGTTTGGAGAGAACGGGGCTGGTTGGGGGAGAGGTGATAGAAGGCGAAGAAGGAAGGTCATAAAGGAGTGTCTGGTTACTCTTGGTGTTGATGTGGACGGAGGTCCTTGGGGAAGGACGGCGCAGTGGGGGTGGTGGAGGACGAGGGCGTGGGGTTTCCAGACGATACGCAGCCACTGACATCGTGTTTCGAATCCAGTTCGAACTTGACGGCGAGCGGTCTGCTGAGTGGGTGTTGGCGCGGCGGCTGACCAACGAGGTAGGACTGGGAGTACAATGCAAGAAACGGAAACTGTGATCGAGTCAGACCGCTGCAGCTGCTCACGACGGCGGAGGAGTCTGTGTGGCTGGTTGTCGCTGAGCTGAGCTGAGCCGTGCTGGCAGGCCCTGGCTGCGCTGACGACGGCAAGGCACTCCCATTTTTAGTTACCCAACAACCCGAACTACGCCCACCACTATCTGACACTCGCGCTTCATATCAGCCTTGCACCGTCATAGAACCTGATGCGATGGTATTTCATCTTGTGCATCTGTCGTCAGCTTTGTGGCCCACCGTTCTTCCGATATATGACCCTCCTCACATCAACACGCATCGCAACGTGCATCTCCCAACCTTACACGAATCACCTGCCATCAGCTTTGTGGCCCTCCATTCTTCTGAGATGATAACCCTTGACGGTCCTCCTCCTCAGGCATCAGAAAGTGAGCCTTCTCTCGCTTGAGCACGCTGCGCCCTCTCACGCCCTCCCTGCGCTGGCCAATCTCTCCTGGACCACTCTCCATCCAATCCATCTCCCTATGCTATCGATATGTGCACAGCCCATTCTGCACATTCTCGAATCAAATCCGCGCTCATCGTTATCAGCGCTTCGCGGTCGTTTTATGACCAGCACGGCCTGGTTACACTGCGCCACTCATCAATCGGACATCCTGAGTCCCATACTTGGCCTCGCGGACCTCACCCGTCGGACGCGCATTCCATCTGGTTGCCCTCATCGATCGTGATCACCTCGCACCTCGTCGTCCCCCGTCTGATCAATCATTATCTCTACCCACTTCATCAATCCTGTCCGAACAAACGCGGATGGGTTTGGCTCGACTCGGTACGCCATCGCCCCTAGCATGCCGTTGTCCACGTATACCACGCTCATGTCAATCGACCTTTAATCACTTCGTTATTGTCGTCAAACCCCAAATTGGGATGGACCCGCATCGTGTCCCGGTCTCGATCCCTTGCTGATTGTGCGCGGGCTCCGAGGCGACCCACTTTTTGTGCGTGTTTTTTGACAGGTCCCCTTGGCGTCGTGATGCAGTTTATCGGTAGAGGAGGAGGCAGTGCACATCAGGATACGCTTGCCCTTCGTCCGAGATGAAAATTTTCATTGAAAACGTAAAGAACATGGTAGCGAAGAAAACAACGAATGGCCATCGAGGTAACATTCCCTGTGATGCCTTTTCTGTAAGGGGGGGTACGTCGCCGCACGCATATAATGATGTTAACACAGCACCCAAGGGCTGCACGAAAAATAGACCCATCTTGTCCGTTGTGATACCGTCGTCTTGTCGGTAGTTACTCGCGATTGCTGCCACCTCGAAATAGAATGGCCAGCTGTTAGTTATACCGTTGATGCTTTGCGACGAGCGCTCAGCGACTGACAAATATACCACTCGGCCTTCATAGCACATTGGGGTCAACTTTAGGCCCCTAACGGAACCCAGGTACGTACGTAGGCACAGCAAACAAAACATCCACGGAAGCAAAAAACTTGTCAATGCACAAGTGTCGAGGGGGGTTACCCTTGTCACAGGAAGCTTTCCGAGATTATGTAAATCGCACGCAGTCGATCGACGCATAAGCAAGGTGATGGCAACCTGACGCTCTCACACTAGTTCAACGGCCCTATCTGAGATAAATTCGTGGTTACGGCGCACAGCGATCCTGCGACTATACCCAAGGTGCATGTGTCGCCTCAGCTCTGGGCAACACAAGAAATAAAGAAAACGGGGTGATTCACGAAGAGAGAGAGAAAAAAATAAAAAAAGGTAATGACACTGGGATGTGAAAGCACACGCATCGCGGCACCATGTCGCGGTCAGACTCGAATCTCTCCTAGGGAAAAATGTGATAGCAGCCTAGCACCTTCCATACAGGATTGGCTTCTCGCTGTTTGCTCATGGATGGCATGGGGTCGCTTGGCAGCGAAATACAATTAGAGCACCGACATGTTGAGTTTGTCATCTTGGTTACTCTTTGCAACCGAGGGGATGAAAAAAGAATGGCAAGGGGGTTGCTCTCGGGGGCCATGAATTGATTGCATCAGCCTCCATGAAAGTTAAAGTCCGCGCGATCGCAACAAACGGGACGGAAGCCGGTGGCAGGGAGAGAGGAGCCATATGGCATACACATAGTACAGATTCCGTCAGGAGAATTGTGATCGGATGTAACCGAACGTTTGAATTCAATGCCAGTGCAAGATGATCCTATAATGGCTCAGAGTGCGTGCACTGCACGAGGAGCTGTACAACACACCAAGGGTCACATATCCGGAGATGAAGAAGATCGTCGATGGAATTGTGAACAGCGGGGGAAGGGGGGTGACGCGTTGCTGGCGGGCAAAGAGAGTGTCACGGTGCGAGACTGGCAGAGCAGTGTGAGTTTCGCTAAAATTATTGCCCAAAGGACGGACTGGGTGGAAGGCGTCTATCAGACAGTAACCCAGAATGCACAAGATCACCCGTGATGGGACTGGACAATGTACCTCATTGACGGAAAAGACCGAGCGTGTCGAATATAGCAAAGATCCAAGGTGGAGATGTGTCGAAAAGCGCAATTAATTCCGCCGAGCGCAGAGGGCAAATGCCACAAGATATGTCGACGGAGACCAATCGGAAGAGGGGGACCAAAATAGGGAACGGTTCGCCTGGAAATCTACCGAGCACGGATAGGCTCAGGAAAGCAGACGGTGACGAGAAAGGCAAGAGAGATCGCACATGAGGACCCGCGACAGATCTCTTTGGGCTTGCCGAGACACGAGTAGTAGGGATGGAATTGATAGCAAGGAAACGGGCCTTTCTTTTTTATTTTTTATTTTTCATGAAATCAGCGCCTGCCGCGGTGTTGGCGATCTGTGCTTTAAGATGGTTGCTCAGATGCAATTAAAGTTCCGTGAAAATCCAGAGATATAAAAGCGGAGAGCCTGAGTACGGCGTGGTCCCATCTTTCGCCTTTGCTGATCCCCATCGCCAGAAGACTTGCTTGGTCACGGGCTGGGATCCACGTAGCAGAAGACAAGCGTCATAACGGTAGCGCGACAGTCGCAGACAGGAACGCGGCCGCAATTCATAGTTGGGTGTGCTAGGTGAGCTGCTCGTGGCTGAAACGGCCGCACGCTGATCGCAACGTTACAGTGCTAGCGTCGTGCTAAGCTGAGCTGGTACGGATCCGTCTACTTCCATTCGCTCGACCTGATCGCTGAATAAGGTCGCTCCGTGATGTGACAGCGGCAATTCCCGACGCCCGATCACCTATTTGCTCGACATCGCCCATCCGCGCAAACAACTAACAGTCTCGTCTTTGTCCTCTACCACCACCATCTCCTCCTCCTCCCCCGCCCCTGCCCCCGCCCCCGCCCTCTAGTCTCCCAATGGACTTTGGCCCAACAACCGCCCATCAGCCCTCCCACCCGCTCTACCCCGCGGATCTCGATCAGACCTTCTCTTCTCTCCAGTCCGTAGACGCAGCTTCCCCGTCGCACCACCATCTCTCCCAGTCGATCCCCCCGCAAAACTTCGATCACGCAGAAC
The DNA here is from genome assembly GCA_038091275.1 of Tylopilus subfusipes. NCBI lineage: Eukaryota > Fungi > Basidiomycota > Agaricomycetes > Boletales > Boletaceae > Tylopilus > Tylopilus subfusipes. Next base: position 8,121 of record JBBPOB010000307.1, read on the forward strand.
CCATGGACGTGCCTGACCATCCCCCCTACGACATCTTCAACAACAACCCCTCGTTTTCCTCATCGCGTTATCGCACAAACTCGTCTTCCTCCTCCTCCCTGGGCCCGTCCTACTCCATCCCCCAGGATCCCGCCTACCCCCGTTCCTCCTTCTCAGACACCGTCCCCCCATTTGCACACTCTAACGGCAGCTCGTACGACATCATGAGCAGCATCCCTTCCTCCTACAGCGGTAGCTCCGGCAAGGTCTCCCCACTTACACCGAGCGACCCAATGTCCGGCATACAGCACTCCCCCGTCTTCCCTCTCAATGGCCACCAAAAAGGCTTTTCCGATGGTCATTACTCTGACCTCCCTGAGCGTCGCATCTCCAACGCCGGCTATCACTCTGAATTTACTGATGATTATGGTATGACCAGTGGTCCTGGTTACCCTCCTGTCCTACAGCAGTTCCCCGACCGTATGGGTCGCTTCCAACACGACTCCCGTTTCCCGCACACTTCCCTTCCTCCAAGCTCCGTCCCGTCCCACATCGCTCACAGTCCCGACATGTTTCGAACAGGTGTCGCCCCACAGGCCACCCACTCTTTCCGTCCCGACTCGAGCATGCCGGTGTACGAAGATATCCCTCAATACCTGGGTCCCAACCCTCATACGGACCTCTCATTGATGCCCGGCATTACTGCTGGCTTCCCTGGCTTGCGACACGGCCCAGGCATGGGCTCGTCCAACGACCTGCAGACCTTTATCCGGTGAGTCCCGTCCTCCATAAATTATTTTTCTTGCTTAGGTTTATCCTCAATAGCCCTTACTTGGACCAGTACGTGCGGACTCCAAACCGCCTTGCCTTTGGCGAAAGGACCGTCATTGTCATGTCCTCCAAGGTCGCCCAAAAATCTTATGGAACTGAAAAGCGATTCCTTTGCCCCCCACCCACAGCGATCATGATTGGCAACTCGTGGTGGACGGATGTCGTCCGCCGCGGGGAAGAGCCAAAGCTTTGTCCACCACGTGTCACCGTCTGCATCTCCGGCGAACCCATCCCGCAGGAGGGAATAATTGAATGGACTTCTGCGTCAGGCAAGATTTTTGACGTAAATGATGCTCCCACGGGAACAACGTACATCGGTCGCTGTGTCGGCAAACAACTCTTCATTTCAGACGTCGATGAGAAGAAAAAGAAAGTCGAAGCTCTCGTCAAGATTACAGCACCCTCGTCTGACGACGAGCCTGAGCGTGTTATCGGGACTTTCCCTTCTCGGCCTATCAAAGTTATCAGCAAGCCAAGCAAAAAGAGACAAAGCGCTAAGAACCTCGAGCGTACGTCAGGCCTGTTAATTTACTTGTTTCGTTTAATTGAATTGTTATGTTTTTGGTAGTGTGCATCAATCACGGGTCGACCATTTCTCTGTTCCACCGCTTGCGCTCCCAGACTGTGTCTACGAAATACCTCTGCGTTTCCGGCTCCGGATCGTCTTTCAAGGGATCTGACGGCGCACCGCTTATGGGCATTGACAGCCGTGTAAGGTCCAGTACGCCTTCCTTTATTGCTCGCACAGCAAGTTGGGACCCCTTCGTTATGTACATCGTTGACGTTAACAAGCCTTCTGGTGGTATCGACGCCCCGCCGCCACCGCCACCCCTGCCTGATTACCCTTCCCCTCCCCCTAACGCGATTCCTTTCACAAACAACGGCTCACAGATCCCGATCTACTACAACCAGACGGTGGTGCTGCAGTGCCTCGTCTCCGGTGTCGTCTCACCTGTGCTTATCATCCGAAAAGTGGACCACCAGACAACGGTCGTCGGTGGCGGCCTCCAGGAGGGCGCCAAGGGCGTGGCAGACCACTACTGTACCCCCAGTGAGGTTTGTGGAGACCCTGTGTCCCAGCTGCACAAGATTGCATTCGAGGTTTACGACTCCACCAAGGGAATGCCGGAGCCCGGCACACCTGGACAGACGGGCGCTTTCTTGTCCTGCATGGGTGAGAAGGTGAACACGTATCGTCCAATCGAAGGTCGGCAATGGAACATTCCTCAGAGCCTTGGGTCAATGTCACCAATCCTTCCGGGATCTCCCGTCGTCTCGACACCGGCATCATTGTCGAACGGTGCTGACTACTTTGGTCAATCCAATGGTACGGCAAACAGCGAGCCCGCTTCGCCCTCATCGTCGAATGACTTCTCCAACGACGGCGGGCGTGTCAAAAAGGGTAAACGGTCTTCATCGAGCGCTGGTGGCGTTGTCAAGAATCCAGGCCCCAAGGGACGGCGACGTCCTACATCAGCGGGCTCCGCCTCATCTGGCCGCCGGGGTTCTTCGAGCGATTCTGGTGCATCATCTGGGGCGCTGTGGCAAGTTGATATCGGTGAAACAAGTGTCTGGACAATTGTTGGCACAGGTAAAATTTCATCTTTTTGTTTCACCTTTGCTTCCGTTCTGATGAAGATATTCTCAGATCAAGTGCGGTACAACTTTTACGTGCCACCTGTACTGTTTGACAATCAAAACGCACCGCAAATGGGGTCGTTCCCTATTCCTTCGAAGCCTGTCACCCCGTTCCCTGCGGTCGTAAAATACCTTCCTCCTGATCGTGCTGCGGAAGCACCCAAGACGAACTGCGCGCAGTCGCGCGGTGTCTTGGCGAAGCCTAACCCACACATCAGCAAGATGTTGACTGTCTATGGCGAAAATTTCAACAAGGCGGAGCCGATCCGTATTTTCTTTGGATCCGAGCCCTCACCGTATGTAGAGGTGAGGTGCACAGAAGTCCTTGGGTGCTTGCCGCCAGAAAACCAGGTCGGCAAACGTCGGCCGATCATCATGGTCCGCCCAGACGGTGTCGTATTTCCCTCTAGTATCATGTTCCCCTAGCCTGTTTTGCCAGCACGTCTCCGTTCACTCGCTAACGCTATCGGCAGCATGGTCTGCATGTCCTCATTGTGTCGTATTTTTCTTGCTTCGTTCGTCGTTGCTGTTCAACATAGGATCACAACTCTCGTAGTTATTTGTACACCAATGGACTTCCCGCTAACTCGATTTCGGAAGACATTATGTAGCCCCGTCATCTCTGTACTATCTCGCGCTATCGGGTCCAAAAATTTAAATGCATTCATAGAGACTTTGTCCCTCGTGGCGTCGCCGTCTGGATGAAAGTTAACTTTGCGTTTGAAATGGTCGGCACGTGGTCGTCATTGAATGAACTGCCACATCAGCCCTGTCTCGGTCGCATTCGGTCTCTCAACAGGACACTCTTATCACGCGCAACTGCAGCAGCCTTGACTCGCTGTGATTATCGAGACTGACGGTCACCTCTTTACCTCTCACAACTGGCTTGCCAACGGCACAAAACTCCACTCCTCACTTGGTTCGAGCAGCTTACGGCGCCACAGCTCTTTACGGTCCGTTTCGTTGCTTCCTAGACCTGCTCCGCGTCCGACCTTTCTCCACTGCGCCCTACCGTAATCGACGGCGTTGGCAAGAGTCTAACCAACAGGCGGAAGGTACAGTCGTGCTCGTCAGATCACCCAAATCTCCGCCACCATCCAAATCAGTCACGTTCGTTTTTGCCATTATGACGAACGCGCGGGCGTCAGCACCATCTCCGTCCTTGGATGCATTGGTATCTGAGTCGTCGCTTTTCTCTGGCTTGTTGGCAGCCTGGCACATTGCTTCGACACTCCCCCGTCGCCTCTGGGATGCATACTTGGCGTATCTGTTGTATTATGAGCCCGATTCGTGGGTCGACCGTGTGGCGTCGACCTTCCGGATCTTGGCATTCGTACTCGTCCTCCCCGTTGTCCTCCTGACGCTTCTCGTACGTCCCCCCTCTCATCATTACTTGCCGCTCCCTTTCGTAATCCTTGAAATGGGTATTTATTTTTTTGGGTGCCCTTCGTTTGCCTCAAAATAGCTGGCTCACCTCTCTTACTTTATTTAACCTTATTTTATACTTTGTGTCATTTTCCAGGGGTCATTACGGCCAGCCGTTCCAAGGTTCCTTGCTCCTCTAACCTTTTTCGTAAATTTCTTTCGCTTGACGCTGCCGGGAGGCATTGCCATGCCGTATCCTATATCGTAGCGTTGTCGTGTTCATGGCCCCGTCGTCACTTTTTTTTCAAATTTTCCCTTGGCTTCCCTTACCTGTCCGGTTTCCCGTTCCCCCTGCTCTATTCACTGATGCCGGCCCTCCCCCCTTTTTCTCTGGCTCGGTTAATGGCACGGCACATGACCTGCAATCATAACGTCAAACACACACCCACAACGCCACCGCTGCCCGTTCCACCAAACATACCCCAACAACAGGACGTGACTTCATATGTGATCGCACGGACACTCGGCGTCGTCGACGACGTCAAGGCATCTACGACTGATGCTGACGCGGACGGTCCAGGCACTGCCGTTGCAGACGGCGGTCGACGTGTTGGTGTTGGTGTTGCCGTTTCCGCCTCCACTTATGTGACAGAGGAGGGAACATCGGCAAGGGGGTCCGAGGGCCTCGCGCCCGAGGACTCGGTATACGGGCGGAGTGAGGGTGATAGGGATGGAGGGCGTGGCTGTGCGTCTGGACAAGCTGCTGCTGCCGTACGCGCCATGTCCACCACTGCCAATCTGCAAGTTGAAGCAGTGCAAGGACGAGTACAGAGTCAGACGCGGATGCGCTCGGCTGATCAGGATGATACGAGGTACGTGTCGACGCCACAGACGTGCTACTTTGCGGGGGAGGACCATTTGGGGTTGGCAGGCGAGGGAGTGTTTTCTCCTGCGGTGTCTGGACCGCCCTCGCCGCTCACCCCGCGCATGCCGCTGCAATCGTTCACCGAGCGTGATGGTGGAAAGGTCAGGGGTCAGGCGGGCGAGGAAGAAGGTATCATGTTGCGAAGGCGGATGCACGGGCCACGGGAGGACGAACTGGTTCATCCTTGATGCATTTCCAATTCCTCCCCTTCTTTTCCTTTTCAATGTTTTGTTAGCGAGACATGAGAGCTTGAAGGCCATGCCACCAAACGTGTAAGTGTTATAGTGGTATTGACACGCCTACGCCGCGATGAATCTGAAACAGAACATGCCAGAGCTACATACATACAACGATGACACAGAAATTCAAGAGGACAGAAAAGAAAAATAAATGTGAAATAAACAACGTCCTTCAGTAAAACCGGAGTTGATCCCGAGTGAAGACGGGAGGTTTCCAAATGAGATGTTCAGGATGAACACGTCGTCTACGTTTGCTGCGCACTTTTTCGTGCTTCTCAAGCACGGCGTCCGACAGACAGATGATGTGTTGGCCTTTCCAATGCCTGAACAATTGCAACGTCGTGCACCTAACGGTCGTATGGCAGTTAGATTCCCAATGCGTACATCTAGCGGGAAGAAGGGAAGATAGAATGGTGTGCGACTCACGTATTCATGACATCCGCGTGTGTGATGGATGTCTTCTGGGCGATATCGTCCACACTCAGCTCGTCGGCCGTATTGAGCAGGAGCTCCACGATGACCTCGGCCCAATATGCCCTGTACGAGAGCAGACCCAGATCACTGAGCGGCTTCTCAGGGCTCCCAAGCTTCCCTTCCTTCTTGCTAAGTTCGTACGAGAACTCGATGAGGAATTTGCCATAGCCATGACGTTGATGTTGCGGAAGCGTAAGAATGCAGGCAACGTTGTAATTCTCTGCCGATTCCTTCTCCTTAGAAAAATAGCCGATGAGATGACAGCCAGTGGAATCTCTCTGGGTCTGATCAAAAAGTCGGTAATTAGAGGTGGTAGAGGGGAGGGGGGATCAAGACCGCACACTTTGTGACTCACCATGACATAATACATGAAAGGCGTCACGTCGTAGTACAAAGTTTTACTGTGAATTATAGCTTGAGTACAACGAGTAGTCATCGGCGCCGCGGATATGACACTTACTGATCTAGAAAGCATTTTGATAGCAGACTGAGGTTTCTGCACCATGCTAACTGGCGTTTTCCGTCCAGTTCAAAAAATGATATGTCCTCGTGTCGGTATATTTCATTACCAGGGGGATGAAGCATCGTACACCTGCGACGATGTCGGGACAACATCATCTGTGATGGGAAGTATGACAGGCAGAATTCGCAAATGTATAGCACCGGTAGATGCGCGTACTCCTTTGGGTAAGGGCTAAAGTACCACGCATCAACTTCGTGTTTACCGATTTGGAGCCGATTGAGGTTCTTCACCCGCGCAATTTCTGAGATGGATTGTGTCATGGAACCCGAAGTTCGAAGCTTTTCAATTTCTTGCTCTTTACTAAAAGCGGTGACAGGTTGTGGGGGTTCGGGAGGGGTGTCGTTGACACTGAGGTCAAAGGTGTCGCTTTCGGCTTCACCTTCCGCGTCGACGTCCATCTCGCCTTCAGCATCGAGATCTTCGTCCTCGGGCTCCTCCTCCTCCTCCTCCTCTTCCTCTTGCTCTTCGTGGAAGGTCTTGCGTTTTAGCGATGGCACAGGAGACGGTGATGTGTACCCAGCACGCCCGGTGCCTGGCCCGGGAGTGGAAGCTGGTGTTGGTGAAGCAGCAGCAGCCGCATTGGCAGTTGCTTTCTTGAGCAGCGATTGTGAACGAGGAACTTTGCCAGGCGTCTTCTGTGTGCCAGGTCCTGCCTTCTTGCCCGGCGGCGGCTTGGGACGAGGCCATTCCAAGTCACGACTGAGGACGAGCCGCGAACCGGTGACCCACTCGTCCAAACGTTTGTTAAACTGGTCCCAATGGACGAAGAACTCCCATTTATCCTCGAGTTTGGGCTCAGGCTCCTCTTCCTTGATGCTCCCCCGCGTGGCACGACGCCCAGCGGCGACGGCATATTGATTTATGGGCCTATCGCGGATAGAAAGGATTTCTGCGAGGCGTTCTTCCTCGCCTCCGTCCGGTGTCGGTCTACGAATGTAGATCTTACATCCGACCGTGACCGTCTGATCATGTGATGAGTCAGCAAACCATCCAGTGTGGGTTGGGCTTGCGTGGCCCTCGGTGGTGTGAACCAAAAAAAAAAAAAGTAAAAACTCACCTGTATCGAATACGTCCCTCCCGGCGTTATCGGCGTAGGCTCTTGTGAGCCTTCGTGGCTGGTGTGCGTTGAAACCATGTTCAATGGCAGGATGTGGAGGTAGAGAAAGTCGTCGTCGTGCTGACTGGACTCGAGTCACTGGGGAGATTGAGCGAAGATGACTAAGCAAGAAGGCCTGACTCGGAGCCACCACCTCCTCTTGGGGAAACAGACGACAAGTAAGCATTAGCCATTCGAAGCCTCTTCTCACTGCCCTCTCACTGCCCTCTTTGCCAGTAGTGGTGGCGCTCTACGACCACGGTACGTAACATCTTTAGCGGCCAGAAGGCATCTCTGTGGCCAATAGAATGCATGGTTGTGATCGTCTCCAAATGATTGACCGCGACGACGACGGACGTTCGACTGCCTCGAATGACTGGAATGGATTGATATACATCCATGACTACGCAATCCCACTGCGTGGCTCCTCGTAGTGCATGTCGCCTGCCATGACGTCCAAGAATATCATTTTCTGGGAAGCAACAGCGATCAATTTGCAACTGAATAATTGTTGTCGTGCCCCATCTGGTCTTATTGCTTCCTCGCCCCAGCAAACATGCTTGACCGTATCTGGAGATGCCTGAGAAGTCGAGGCAAAGCCCGAGGTGAGTCACATCTCCATGACTGACTTATTGGGGATGGCGGTTGACCCTTCATTAATGCGTTTTCCATTCGTTTCGCGTCGAGCGCCACCACACCAACCGTAAATCCCCTCATACCTGTCGAATAATATTTTCAGGTGAGAAAAATGGCCATCCCTCGCCGTGGTCATGGCAGCCAGTGGCGCTGGATTGACAACCAGCTTGCAAAGGCATCGTCATACCTCAGCCTGTTGACGGGCAGGTGATCGTGTTTATTGTCAACCCCATTAGGAATTGCCAAAGGGGGGAGCAAAGAAGCCCGTCTGTTCATCCTCGACCCTCACTTTCGATACCGTATGTTCACCGCCCTGCATATGGGTCATCGAGCGCTGTTAGCTAGGGTGCAGAAAGGAGATTGCCATGCATAAACACGGCACGTTGACAGGCATGTAGGTCCAGTACAAGGTTAAGTTTCGAATGATTCGGACGACCTAACCATAGATGTCGAACCACGTTACCAAGGTCATTGGGGTGAACACGCGGCATGGTTCCGCGTCGGAGTCGACGCGGACACTAGATCGAGGGGAGACATTTGGTAAGAATCGTGGCATGCTCGTGGTCGCCGTCGTGCTCATCCACAACGGTCGCCTCCTTTGGTATGGAATATCGTCCATGTTCTGCGTACTTGGGAGGACCAGGCAATTACCGAGTTGCCTGCTTTTGTCGTAGCCTCCACTTTCAGGGGTGCCTTGACTACATCTAACCCGTTTGGCATTTCTTGGGCCTGCCCCTGTCGCACTATGCCAAGGCTTGGGTTTCCATCGCCGAACGTCCGATCTAATCTACCGTCATGTGGTATGTCTCCGGCATGGCCGCAGCAGTGACTCCCCTGCCAGTCTTCACACGGGTGATAAGTCGGCGTTCTGAGCAGGTAGTACACTGCGGGGTTCGTCCACCATGTTCGTGTTTTGCATCCGTGCCGCTGTGTGTTATATATAAACATCGATGCTTATCTTTCAACTCGTATGCTCACTGAGGCGACACCAGAACGCTGACAGCAACCCCACTTTTCTTTTCCTCGGACCTCACCTGACACGTTCGTCGGGAACTCGCTCACAGGTTGAAAGCCGGTCGGGAGCCGGTCCCCATACGACGCTTCCGACTGATTGACAAGCCCATTTTTCCAGGGTAGTCTGTCCACGGATCGGGCCAGCTCAGCAACGAAAGGACCCTTTCCATTTCGACTCGCAACGCCACGCATCAGAAATCACTCATATTTTGACAGTCCGCGAACGTGCACAGGGTTGAGACGTTGAGCGAGGGATACTAGTACTGCGATACAACTGTATCCCTCACCTTTGAAACTCCAGTCGGACTGCGAACCTGCCAAGCTATCCCAGTCCTGGCTGGAATTAGCTGACCTAATGACATTGACGATGGTGGCATGATAAGTGGTATTTTCCATCCATATATATGCACTCTGTTTGGTCAACCGGTCACATTTGACCTGTCTCCTGTCTTGTGAGCCACTACCAACTGTCAGACCAGATCGGGCTTATGCTGAGGTCGTGCCACATGGTGCCATGACCGATACGTCCGAAATGCCGACGGACAAAAGTTGGTGCGTGGCAGCGCATAAGGGTCCCGTTCGCCGCCGCGGCTTTCTTGGCTCGGATTTTGAGTCAACTGAAGTGGTTTCACCAAGCAGTGTGCCTTGTTCATAATATCGGACGATGACGTGTGGAAGGATGACCACGGCTGGCCGCTCTCCGTTTATCTCCTCCAACTTGCCCAACTTGGGCAGACAGCTGCAAGAGTGGCTCGATTCTCACACCGAGTGCGGTGGAACGACTCGGAACCAGTGATAACGAGCCTTTCTCCCTTTGGTCAAGGCTCGCTCAACCTCAGAGTCCTTCCCGCTAATACCTGCCGTTCGCGGAGCTGTTCTTCGTCCGCGGGAACTCACTAGTCTTCTCGGCGCTCCAATGTTGTTCGTTGTGATCAGTGTCGCGGAAAACTCATGTTGGAACTATGCGCTAGAGCTAGCGCCCAGCTTGGTACTTCGTCCGCACTAGCTGGTTTGCGCAGCGCTGATGCCTTTGGTGTTGACCAAATCGATGTGGTGAGGCCCCGAGTCGTATGGCAGAGTGACAAAAAGGCACGCAAGGTGTGTTCCTTGTCCTTTCATGATCTCATCCAGACCTCAATTCTGGTGTGCCTTGCGACGTGCTAATTACTGTGCCGCATCATCAGTAAGCATGCGTGGGTCAAGAGTAACCCTTTCGTGGTGTTACCATGACGTCCTGTAGTTACTGGGACAACTAATCCCTAAGCATCGTACACACCGGTATAACTTTGTTTCCTGTCTTTTGTCATGTGAAGGATGATTTTGCCATTTCAGTCTTTGCCGTTTTCTCGCTCGTCCTGATATAGCAGTTTCATGATGTCTCAGATCTCAACACTGAGTCATGCCATCCTCGCTTTCAGAGGATCGGTGACTTCACAGGTGACGTATCGAACGATGATAACAAGAGAACCCCCCAGCCGTAGCCATGCACATTCTGTGTAAGGATGATGTGATTGAACGTCAACCTTTGCCTTGGAAAGGCCGCGGATCACAACCCACATTCTGTCTCAACATACCGCTCGTGTTATGGCCCGTGTTCACGGTACCCCTTGCTTCAGGTGTTGTCATGCACCTGAATCCCAGGTAGTGTCCTCTCACCTCACGGAGCTTGGAGTTATACCCTCATTCAGAACAACACCATACGTATGCGCGTACTCATTCCCAAGGAATGGGGAGGAGCCACTATTTTCGTCAACACATCTATCCCCATCCCGGTTTCCTCTTGCCGTGCTCATGCTGTACATCCTTCTTATCCTAGGTATGCGCGAAATAACCATACGAACTCACATAACCACTCACCACCGACCGATATACACTGGCAAGTTGGCGTCCTCACTCTCCTCACCTGTCAATCAACAGCCGAGCGCTTCCGAATTCGCAGGTCGAAACGGTCTTGCCGCTCCCCAAGGACGCCAGTGCTCCCTTGTTTCGGTGCTGCCCCCTTTCCCCTTTGCTGCGTCACGCCACCCCTCGAATCGCCATTAATGATCCCATCGTGTGCGCACCCCGCAAAAAGCTACCACCCTGCATTGCAGGATCGATCCCTCGGTCTTGACCTCCTATTTATCGAGATACGTTCATCTGTAAGCGACCGGACCACCGTGCGCAGCCGTTACAGCAAAAGGCAGGAATACTGAATGTGTACCATTCAGTATCACGGACGGTATATGTACTAGTTACGGGACCTAGGTAAGCCAGCATGCTTACATCGTCACGCTCCCGTCATCCCGACGCTTTTTCAGTCTGGCTTTGGAGGTACGCCGTGTGGGAATTCGATCTATGCAAGTCGTGTCGTGAAAGGACTGATGATGGATTGATGGGTGTAATGGGTCGGCCCTGCCGATGTAGTCATTTGGCCGAACACTGGACGATCAGGTCACCCCTACTTTGGTTGGATGACTTGCGGTTAATTATGGTATACATGCATACATCAATGGAGCGTAGGCCTGACGCTCAGTGGGGTGCTAGGATCGTCCTTGGCATGGCCTAACTCGGAACATCTCGTCGTAAATGTGGATTCAAGCATCACATGTATGCAGTCGCCCGAATGCGGTGAGCGCTTCGTTGTCCTCCCGGTGCGCAATGCTGTCTTCCAGACGGTGCAGAGATATCCACATGGACGGTACGACCAAGCACGAAGAATTGGACGAAGATGTATAATCCACCGGCATCGGCACGGACGGCGTCCGTGAGGTGATTCCAGTATCAGAAATGTATCGTC
>JBBPOB010000308.1:0-19593 GCA_038091275.1 Tylopilus subfusipes
CAGCGGGACAAACGCTGAAGGACGTACTGTTCATGTGAACAGACTTGGAGTTCGTGCAATGGAACATTTTGAGCGATACTGGTGTCAGAAGAAGGCACACGATCTGTGCCGATCTGTGGAATTGGTCGCCTATACTCTCAACAAGGACTTACGCAGGGCTCTACCTGATTCTCCCCCAAGGCCATTTGTGCAATTAATCCAAGCCAGAGGTCGGGACCTGCAACTGTGATTGAATTTCCAGGACAACCGGTAATAGATTTACCATCAACGAAGTACTTTTCCTGTGAGTACTTGCAACATGTTGTCCCGTAATATTAACGATCAAACACCTCATATATCAGTCATGTCTGATTCATTGTTGGCAATGATGTCTTAAATTGTACATGTATGACGTCGAATCATGTATGTGTTGTCGTCACTCTCGATCTTACCATACACGATTGATGCCGTCGTGTTGATGTCAATACCGTCAACATGCTACTAACAAATGTACCCATATTTCTACCATTTGTATGGTTGTAGTGAGATCAACAAGCATGTTTTCTTTAATCCAACAATGATCTGAGTCAAAGTGACTCGAATGTAATTTCACCGCAATCCTACACACATGTAGGATTGCGGTGATATCACACAACTCATTCACAACAACACAACACAACACTGTATTAGATATACGACTCTGTCTGACTGAAGTGCAAATTCTCTGCAATTCTACATATATGTAGAATTGCGGTGAAATTGTTATCATGATTGACATACATATTGTTTACAGTGAAACAACAAGCTTTCAGTTCTTTATATACAATTATTGGTGACTGGATCAACAGAATGAGGTTGGCGTGTGCATGCAAAGGAATTACTGTACTTAAATGATCAACATTAAAGGCCATCAAGATGAATTACACTTCACAAGCTCATTCGAGTACATTTCCGATGATACCATTTCACCACAATATGACATATGTGTATAATTGAGGTAAATTTGCATCGATTATACATACATGACATCACAGGACAGTGTAGAGACCACAAGGACGTCTTGACAGATTACTAACTGTTGTCCGTTTGTGCACACCAGGACTCAGGGGTACTGCCATCCATGTTTAGGTTTGATGTGTGTTCCAACGACTTCAGTTCATACACTAGCATGTCCACACGACAGGATCATGTCAAGCCTACACTATGATCCATTTCTGTCCATCACGCTCCATTAGAAGAAAAGGTCCGACATACACAGCAATGAGTCCGCGCAAGGTCACAGCCACATTGATGGCTGACATGACATAAAAGAAACCCTCAGCCCCATTCTCATTCTTGACCATCACTTCTCACAGCACATCCATACCACGTCTATTTTCTTGACAAACCCATAAAGCGACATGTCCAAGAATACCACCACAACATCAAGATCTACGGGTCAGGACAGACGCGACTCTGACACTGACAAAATGACTTGACAGATTGATCCGAAGGTTCTCAACCATTACAAACTCGAAAGGTGGGCAGAGAAGGCGTTGATGGGATATGCTAAGCTCGACATCCTGACTCACGAGCTCACCTTTGGCCCTTGGAACACACGCGAGCTGGACTCGTCCGAGAAAAGGCTGTTGATTGAGTCCTTCAACGTCAATGGCCTTTGTCATTTCGAAATTCAGTATGCGATCCCCATCGTAGTACCCAAGCAGACCATCGTGCCGTCATGCCTCACACGTCGTGCAGACATGAAAAACGAGAAACCTGACAGGAGTCACCTTAGATATCTCAGGTTCGATCCTGAGACGCCCGAGATGGTCCTGAGTGCCAGTGGTCCACACTGCAAAGAGGCACTCAAAGCTTGGTTGTCCGAGCAGGTGGCTCTTCTCAGCGAAGAACGGGCAGAACTCGAGCGCTTGAAGAAAGCCATCAAACATCTCGACGGAGTGGAAGAAGAAGACAAGTTCGTAGAAGAAGTCCAGCAGCATGAGGGGTGCATCAATGTATTCGAAACGATCGTAGATCAGAACGGAGAATGGGTCGTTGCCGTATATGACCAAGGTAAGTGGGATCCATCGACAAGGACGACGAATTTAGGTGCAATCTGACATCATCGACGTTAGCACTAGTGATTGCGGACGGTGGGGACGAATCTCTCGCGATTCATCTGTCGACGAACTTGCATACACATTCGTACAAGGAGACAGTGGAGGAGGGTGTGCAACAGACATTCAAGTTGATGAGTGCTCAGAAACAAGACTGGAGGGATTGCGTCCTTCCCAGGAACATCTGAAATGGGTCTAGGGCGTGGAAGATCAACACGCTCTTGCAACAGGACTACATCTGGGAGCTGTGCCAGTATCTCATTCAGAAGGAGAGCAACCATTATGTTCACTCGGACATATTCAAGATCTCGGGTTTGCATGTGAATTTGCTGTCACCGTATGGTGGAGTAAGTACTGCTCGCATCGTCGTCCACCCCTGATTCTGTAGTCTGATCATTGACTACCCACACGCCTCTGACAGCTGCTCGTGTATCTGACCATCCATCTCGAGAAGCGACTCCACTACTGTTTCAATACGATCGAGGTGAAAGAGGAGGAAATCAACGATAGTATTCGGATATGGCGCACTCCAGAAGATCCCACAGACAACGAACTGACACAGATGAAGAAGGCTGCGAACTCATATCTATATGGACTGTACAAGCAATTCAAGGAGGCACCAACGGTGGTGGATGCGATGACGGACAAGGTGCGCGAGACCATCGACCATGCATTCCAGGATCATTTGTTGGGCAAGACTGTCCGGGAGTCGTTCGGACAAGACATGTTGGAATGGCGGGCCGTGTACTCGATCTATGTGGACACTGTCGTGACAAACCTGCAGAAGTGTGTTCAGGAGATGGAGACAAGCTGTCGATTGGAGAGGATGAATGAAGACATGCAGAAGGCGCTGAAGCAGTGCGTGTTGAAAGCCAAGGTCGTGTTGATGACGGAGCACCGCTTCGTGCCATTCCATCACTATCCGTTCATGTCCTGCAGTGTTTGGTCCATTCTTGTGGACAACTTCAAGCTCGTTCAGAACAGCCTCATTGAGGTGAGCACTAGCGTTCCATCGGTTTGGATAGTCATTTCTGCGCAATCCTACACCCTCATCGATTTGTGGAGAAATCGCCATGTCGTAGTGATCTGCATGTCAATTTATGCAGATGCCGATAACGCTGACGTACGAACTGTTGTGATTGTCCGCAATTCGACAGGGGTGTAGAATTGCGGCAATTTCATGTCTCTGACATATGTCGCCCAATGCTCATTCGTCGTGACCAGATATCATTGTGGTACAGCCCACTTCTGAACCAACGGAAGATGCTCTCCAAATCTGACTGGTCCGTCGGTTCGGAAACTGCAGAGCTGATCCGTGCTCTGTGCGCCCATCCAGACATCATGCAATCCTCCATAGATGCTGCCATCAGCGAAGTAAGACAATGATTCTCTGTCAACATCACTTTCTGATAGTAATCGTGTGTGTAATCACAGACCGTCACCACATTGATGAACTTTTATCCAGCTGTCCTCAACATGGAGTGGCAACTCGCAAACATACCCATCCCATCGCGTTTCAGCAGCAGCTTGTCATTGTCCGAGTGTTTCATGAGTCAGGACGAGAAAACGAAATGAAAGAAGCAATCTGAGAAGGCAAAGAAACAGAAGAGCAAGGAGAAGAAATCTGGAAAAGGTAAGGACAAGGACAAGGACAATGATGCTATGGACAAGGACAAGGGAAAAGGAAAGGCGAAGGCGAAGAAGGTCATGAGGTCCAATGATAGTGACGACGACGACGACGAAGACGAGGGTGGCTCTGATGACAGAGATGAGTCTGCAGAGAAGATTGTTAGCCTCGATGAACAGGACCCCGTGAAGAAGGCCCTCATTGAGGAGCATGCGTCCATGATTTCTCTACTTGTGCACAGCATGAAAGCGGCAAGGTCGAAAACGCCCAAGGCCAAAGGGTCCCGTTCCATGCCAATGTGGGGAATGTCCTGGCGGCGTTCATTGGAGTTCGATGCGTCCGATGTGAGCCTGTCAGGGTCCAGATATCGTTCCAAGAACATTGTCCTTTACCACACCCTTGAATGGCCTTCTGTCAGCCTTCACAATGAGGCTCGCTTGCGACGTGAGATTGCGAGCGCCGCGATACATGAGCAGTGTGTCATACTTGGCTACAGACCTGCGCTCCTCTCCGCCCTCCCGTGGTGGAGCCGCCACCTTACGTGCTTCTCTCGAACGCGCAGTCTACACTTTTCTCATCCATGGAAAGGGGACTCCAGGTCCGAAAGGGGACAAGTATCAGCGTCTTCTCACTTGGCCAGACGGAGTCAAGTATGATTTCCTCGCGGTGTTCAAAGGTGCCGTTCGGTTCCAGCTGGGACTGGAGATCAACAATACTGAGAAGCGCACGAAGATGGCAACACAGAAAAAGTCCATCCAGGCCGTCATTCATGGACTTCAGAACTGTGATGTTGCATGCAGGCCGTCTGCCACCAACCCTCTCAAGAAAAGTAACCTCATTCGCACAGAAGTCGCTGAGATCTTGAAAAAACTCGTTGAAGTTCATCTTGAAATGTGCACGATGGCATGCATGTTACTGATTCCCATCTCCTCCACCCAGATGTTGAATCGTAGTGCTTATCTGGACCGTACTCCACACACCAGCTCAGAGGAAATATTCAGGAATGGTGTTCCTGAAGAGGAATCATTGTCCTTCGACTTCAAGCACAAGAAGATCCTCAAAAGCTCATCCTCTCAAACTGGCAAGGTTTCCGCAAAGAAATCAAGGTCTGAAGCACTGTCCAAGACGGACAAGTCTGACGATGTCGTGGAGACTGAGATGCCATCCCTCTTTCCGCACACTCAAGAGGAGAAGATGCTTGAAAAAGAGCGTGAATTCAGGAAGATGTGGTGGAAAAGCTATAACAAAAGTGAGCGATCTCGATCTCCCCTTCAATCGGTGTTTCCTAGAGATCATGGTTGTTCAACTTATCCTGATCACAGTATGTCACCCCACACTCGATGATGATCAGAGGATGGACCAGTCAGATGACAGACAGAACGGCCACGAGGGTTCCAGCACTTCAGGTCAAGTCTGCGATCAGGACATACCCATGTGAGATGCCACACTGGCACAAAGTCGTCAGACCAACAAGACCCCTGCTAGCGCTGAGATGAGGGGTATTCAACCACAGGTCACTGGACTCTCTGAAAACGAAAACATGCATGACAGTGATCCACCCTGCCCAAGCCCTGCTCAGAGACCACATCAGAAATCCAACGATGTTGCTATGCCTTCAAAACAGTGCATCGTGGATATGGACACTGACCTCTACAATCACAGTGGCAATCTTGTTCCAACACAGCCTGCACACATTGATGAATACGATCCTGGTGAGTTCGTCATCATCTATTTTCAAAGTCTCTTATCATCGCAATTCGACACACATGTCGAATTGCAGGTATCTCATCACTCCTGTTTTCTTCTAATATTACCCTATGGTTGAGTCCTGCTCACAACAATTGCATCATCATTGCAGTGACGTGATTCTGTCGTTTCTCTATTCATATGGATGATTTCATTCTAGTATCTTCTCGTGTTTCGGTGCTGTGATCGATTTCCCCTTGAAATTGGACAACAGTGTCCTTTTGAGGTCATTTGGGTTGTCCATCACATCATTCTCATTCAGTTCTCCAAAACCTGTTATTTTACCGCAATCGTACACCATCGTCGATTTGCGCAGATTCACTCCTCTCCCCATTTTCATCTGAGTTTCCTTTCGTTCTCTTTTCTGACCATAACCCTGATTTCCTTTTATAGACATCGTTGGTGGAAGTATGTGTTTCCCATTATTCATCTCGTCACATTGCTTAAACCATAAACTTCGAAACTCTAACACTTTGTCCGTCGCGACATACAGATCTTGCTGAGAAGTTGACCATCAATCCTTGTCCTCAATCCAACCCTCCACAGGAGTCCCCTGCCATGACTCGTCATGCCATGTCTCTCCATCGCAACGAAGGTGAACCTTGTATGTCACTCCATTTTTGACTCGCCTCTGCTCACCCTCGCACTCGTTTCTATGTCCTTCTCATGAACTTCAGCATGCCATCCTCAGAATGCCCCTCCTCCATGCACCACAGTGACCCCCTCCTCAGCTCAGCCTCGTCCTTCTTTGAAACCTTCCTCCTCGAAACCTGCCTCTTCCTCTTGTACCACATGTCATGCCACTGTGAATCGACCATCCACTCCTGTCAATCCTGCCGCACCCTCGGCCTCAGGGAAGAAGAGAGACAAATCTTCCATCGCTAGTCGTAAGTCCTTCCCGTCTCGCTCAACTCTGTCTCAGCTTGACCCCATTTTCGGCCTCTCAGCCGAAAGTGCTCATGCTTCAAGGCCAGGAAAACGTGCCAGACAACAAAACATTGATGACGTCAGCATGTCCGAATCGGAACTGTCAAGCATCAAAGACACTCCATCCGATGCAGACGGTGAGAGCGATGACATTGACAACTTCAATGACGCCAATGAAGGCAAAGGCAAAGCCAAGCCAAAGCCAAAGGCCAAAGCCAAAGGCGTTGCCAAGTCCATGCGCCCCTCTGCTCACGATCAGAAGCTCGCAAAGTTGTCTTGGAACTGGGGTTGAGTTCTCGCTTTCGGACACTCCATACGATCCACTTTGGTTTTCCTCATCTCTCTTCTCGTCATCTCCCATGTCATGCTCGTCCGTTCTCTTTTCGTGTGCCGATCAAATGTGTTTCTTGCAGTGCTCTTCGTAGTTACATGCTCCTGCCATCCCCCATGTCCCCCTCCTTACTACTGCCAGCGCTGGTACTAGTGTTCCTCTGACAGACACATTTACGTTCCTTTTCCTTTCGAGTTGCTTCGTGTGCTCTCTGTCCTTTTTGCTCGTTTCGCCGACCCCTCCATGAACACTCTGTCCTGTGCTGTCTGCCGACGTGAAGTCTACTGAGTAGCATTGTCCACACGGCCCACAACACAGCACTGGCACTCACAGGCGTCGTTGACTGACCGATGATGCTCGTTCGTAGTTCTCATTCGTCATCCTGTCTTGCCGTCCTTGCAGGAATCAGCACTGACCATTCTTCTCGTCGGATGCTCTACCGTCATTTACGTGATCACCTCTGACACCGCCATGATATCGCTACTAGTACCATGAATCCATCCTCTTGTCATCGTCCCATTTCTTTTTCGTCCCCTCGCTCGTCCGTCTCTCTTTTGATGTTTTCTTTTTTTTCCCTTCATCCTTCTTGACCCACCCTCACTCTCTCACCACAGCGACTGGCACACGCTGATCGATTCCATGTTCCTCCTTCAGGTCATCGTTTGCAACCTTCTTTGGCTCTCTCTCTCTCTCTGAGATCGCTTAACTCAAGATCTGATCCAGACCCTCGTCTGAGTCCGTCCGTCCCACTTCATTCTATTCATTCGGTTTTCTTGACCCTGCCCTACTCATAACGACCTCACTCTGACCCTTGCTCAAACAGTGCCTGACTTCAACAACGTCCCCGTCAGAAAACACTCCTTGTTCATCCTTTCTCTCCTCCGACGTTTTGCCTTCTCCAAGTCTTTTTCTGTCCTGCCTTCCAGCCCTTTCTTTGTCACGTTTCTCTCCACCACTTTTGCCACTGCCCGTTGCTCACCATGGACGTCAACCTTCTCCCATTTCATGGCGATGACCATCTGTAAGTCTCCCTTGCCTACTGATCGTTTTTTCTTCTTCCTTCTGTCTCTGTCTTTTTTTTGTATGTATGTTGTTGTCCTTTTTCCTTTCCTTCGCTCACCTTTCTTTCTTTCTTTCCTTCTTTTTCTTCTAGCGAGAATCAGAATGTCATAGACCTTCTGGATGTCCCCACTGACTCAGACGATGAACAAGATCCTCATCCAGGACTCGCCGTCCCTCACATCGACTCTGAATCACATGATGACAGCTCTGTGTCCAGTCTAGAGGACCTTCCTCCCCCTCACTGTCTGGACCCATTCTTGAACTTGGACGAACACGACGACATTCATCCACACCCAGCCAACGATGTCGACCACCATGACCTTCTTCCTGGTCCTTTCGACGTCGCACAGAACCTCCCTCCCCATCAGGCCGAGGATCCCGTCGACCAGGCCGTCATCAGAGAGAACATTCTGAGATACACCAACCCTCGTCTCCAAGACAGGAATTATGCCACGGAGTTTCTCCGCTCCCTTCCTCACTCTGAGCCTGTCACCCTCTCCACTCTTCAGAGATTCTATGCAAACAAGAATCCTCGCCACGCCATCACTCTCCTCGACAGATGCAATCACATCCTCGTGGACCATCAGTTCACCCTCGACGTCAGACATCACAACGTTCTCACCTGCGTCAGCAACCATTTTCTCGACTTCATCTTCTATCTCGGCGCTCGCGTCGGTCTCGACGCCATCCTTCCTCCTAGGAACGTCCAGCCTCCCCACAATTGGCACATCGAGCTCACCTTCATGCGCCCCTTCAAACTTTGGCCAGACACTCACATGGCTCTTCCTTTCTCCACCACCGGTCGCATGCTCCACGTCGGAACGCTCGGTCAGGAAGACATTTGGATCACCATGACCCCACGTCCTCTCATGGATCAGTCAGACGCCCCCCCTTACATGACTCCTCTTGACGCTCCTTCCTCCGCCTTGACCCCAGAGCATGCCAACATGCTCACCATGTTTTTCACTTTCGTCTTCGCATGCATCAACTTTCAGGACATCATCTGTTGCCATCCATATCCGGTCCCTCCAACCAGGGAGAACATCAACCACATCAACGCTACTGATCTCTTGTGAGTCCTCTCACCACATCTTGCCAACGTTCTCAGACTGGGTTACCTTTGAACAACCAGTCAAATCTAACTCTTTCCCAAGTGGAAGGCTTGGAGAGCGTGACAGAAGGATCCAGTTGACCCTCCAGGAGACTAGACTGCTCCACCAAACCATACGTCAATCTTGGGACCGCTGGGTCAGGGAAGCGCCCGAATCCTGGAAGACAGACGGTTTCCTGGAGAACAACACCCCTGTCGCCTGTACCATATGATATGGTCAGAACCAGCCCATCTGCATCCCCGACGGCGACCCGGATGAAGAACGCGAAAACTGAAGGAGAGACAGATGTCTCACCAACCTCCGCCTTGTTGCTTTCTCCATAGCACACCACATCGAGTGAGTTCATGTTTCCGAACCGAAGTCGATTCTGAGTCACTGGCAACCTTGTATTCTTCGACCCCATCGTGATCCCATCGTTCTGCAACCGTCGTCATCTTCCGTTTGCTCATCTTTCTCTATTCTTTCTTCTTTTCCCTCACAGATTTCAAAGAATCGAAGGTGACTGATGGCAGCCCATCGGCAGTCATTTTAGGTCTTTTTCATAATTGGATCAGGGTTATACAGAGGTTATTCTATGAATATGAGAGTGTGTTTCACTGCATAACAACAATTGCTGTGATGCGGCAAACACATGTCCATACTTTAGTTGCAATACAATACATAAATAGAAGCATTTAAAGATACACAAGTGGGAATTGATGTATTCACAAGTGAAAGTGACACAGTACATGCATGATACACAAACAGGTGTTTGAAACTAAACCAATCACCACAATGGCCACATTTTGACCAATGTGTCGAAATGTGGTGAATGTGAGATACTGAATGGAGGAAAGATGAAGGAAAACATAGCAAAACAGCCGCATTTTGACCATAGTGTCAAAATGCGGTAAAATTGCATTATTTCAATGATATAATGGAGTGAAAATGATGTATAAATCCAAAAACGAAAGGCTTTTAAAGAATACAACGTGGGAGTGAAACCAGACAAATGAATGATGGTCTGAGTGTGACTGCAAGCTACGTGAGACAGAAAGAGAGGACTTGGTATGGTAGTCTGCACAAATGAAAACTCAAATGAGAAGGGACCATTGCACACCAATTGACCCAAGCCACATATAAGTTGCCGCAATTTGACCAAGGTGTCAAATCGCAGGAAAATCGAACCATTCTAGACCAAACATGGACACTCAACAACTGACTGGAATGGTCGGGCTTTCCTGTGATTCGACACTTTGGTCAAATCGTGGCAACTTTGTTGGTGTTTGGAGCATCGTATACATATAGGTACAAGTCATGTTTGGCACACACATTCCATCAGCTAGGAACATACGATGTCGAACCGAATCAGAGAAGATCAGGAGAGGATGCACTATTTATTAGAAATGTGGAAAGGTGGATACATGGTGAATGTCTGGTCATGTCTAATGGTTGTGATAGAAATGACACACGACATGAAGAAGAACGAGGGAGGATCAGAGAATGAAGACATGGATGACAAGGACATAGTCATGGAAGATACGTCAGGTGCGACATCAACGGGCATTGTGGAACTGAAGAGACGGGAGAGCGACAGCGATGAAGTGGAGATCATCGAAGGACCGAGTGTCATGTTTCATCGGGATATCGAGAAGGGGAAAGGGAAAGGGAGAGGGCATGAAGACGACAAGACGCTTGAGGCGAGGGTGAAGGAGCTCGAGGCAGAGAATCGAGGGCTGAGGAAGAAGGTGGAAGAAATGGAAACGAGAGGTGTGCGTGAAGAGGGGGTGATGAACACACTGACCCGCAAGATGAAAAGCTGTAGGGAACAAATGGGGGAGTGGGAGAAGGAAGTGGAGACGACGAGGGAGGACCTGGCACGCTGGATGAAGCAGGTGGAGGTAGGCATGGAGGGGACTGACGACAGTCTGACAGGGGGATATGGTCAGAACCCAAGGGCTACAGAGTTGAAGCTTCTGGACATCGGAAGGATGAACATGTTCGATGGGATGGTGGAGGTGCACTTCAAGTGTGGAATGTGAGTGATGTGGTGATGGACTGGCGGGAAGACGATGGCACTGATTGTCGACGTTTGAACATGCAGCTGTCAAGACATAATGTAGGCATGATCGATCAGTGGAAACACTACCGGCACGGTGACATGGATGGTGTTTCAGATTGAATGTGACGAAGATGAATGCAGCGTGTCAACACACATTCTGTGGAGTGTGCATCACGCAGGCATGGAGTGCATTCTACCGAGTGGGGCAGGACGAGACACAGAGGGAAGTCGCGAGACGAGTGTTCCGATGTCCGGAATGTCATGGTGAGACAGTCTCGTTGCTGGAAAGGGCTGATCAAAGCGACAAGAACGCACCGTTTTATGTGGATGGGGCGATGAACCGTCTGGTGGACTGGGTGGTGGAGAAAGGATGCGAGACGGTGGCGAGGATAGGAGAGGCGGCGGACCTGCACCCATTCAAGTGGGAAGGGTGGGAATCTGTGTTCGAATGGTGGGAAGGGGAAGGGACGCTGGCAACACAACGTGCGCATGAATTGGAGTGAGTGGGTTTGCGACGAAAGTACAGAACGGGGTGCTGACTGAGGACTTGGCAGGGCGAGCAAGGTGGCGATGGAGAGGTTTGCTCGCTACTGGAGGCAGCAGGAGACAAAGGAGATGTTCGACCTATTCGGACAGTTCACGCCTGACGAAGAAGGGGAGTGAGCGAGATTGCCAGAGTCGCCACAGCGACGACGGCAACCTGTGTGTCGAGCAGTGGGGAGGGGCGTACAACTACCACTGGAAGCATTCGTGGGTGGGGCAGGGCCATCGAGGCAACGCCAACGGTCCGTTCAAAGCAGTGAGTCAGAATTCATACCGGACTCAGACATGTTTAGCGAATAGATGAAGGCTGCATGACAAGCATCTGATTTCGCCGCAATCTGACAGTTGTGTTCAATCGCAGCGGTTTGAGATGCTTTCGAGTAGGGGTGCCGGACTGGCACGAAGTTACATAGTGAAGTCAAGACAGGACATGTTGATTTACAGACAGGTGTGGTGTGGTGTCAGAGGGCACAGGACTGGGGCTGGTCGTTGAGTCGTTCGAATTTCATCTGATCAGACCATGATCACGGAAAGATGTGTCGTTGAAACCATTGGGTGTTATGTGGAAGCATGCGATTCTGCCACATTTAGACCATTGTGTCAAAATGCGGTGATTTCTGCACTGTGTTTCATATGTTCGTGCCTTTGAACATCCCTGTGCAACTTTGAACGGGCTGTTAGGTGACAGTCGTCAGATCCAACTTTGGACGACCAGTTTCCTTTGCACACGTCCGTGAGGGCTGTCCTTTTTGCCGTGATTCTACATCCAGGTAGGATCGTGGCAAAGTGAGGATGTGTCCTGTCCTTGTTTCCAAAGCCTAACCCTCGTTCCTTTTTAGGTCATGCTCCTGACAACATATTGGGCACAGGTGGCGTCGTGTTGTCGCAGACAACACACCCATCTCAACGGTTGTTCATTGCCGTCATGTGGTACAGTCTTTTGTGGATTGTGGATTGTTTCCTGTCCACGTCACCTTGACCCAATGATTGTCTATGTCAGCCCACACATCCTAGATACAGGATTCTTGAGTGCCGTCAGAGGTGAGGTTGACCTAGGCTAGGACGAGGAGTTCGATGACCATTCTCTCTGGGCCAACTGCCGTTTGGGGTCGTCTTTCGTCCCTAATGGCTTCCTGTCCCTCGCCACTCGTGTGCCGTCATAGACAGGTGAGTTTGAATGTTGCCACTTTGTCGCTTCCCCTGTCCCTGTGTGGCGAGATCACCCACCATGACCATGGCGTCAGACCACCCTCCCGCATGCTCAGTGCCGTCACTAAATCATCGCCCATTCATTCAGCCCTGCTCTAGACCCTCCCCACTTCCGGTTCGCTGTCCCTGCACACCCTCGTCCAGTGTATTTATTCAGTTCGACACATTGTTTTCAAGAGAGAGTCCCTTCCACGGTCTCTCTGCTCCATGTCCCCCCTTCCTTGCTCTCCAAATGGATCTTCGTCAACGTCCCAACTTCGACTTCTTCCTTGGCCTCGACGGCCGTGCAAGTGACGATGGTGCTGATGCCGCCCAGTAAGTCCCCGTCGAGAGCCCCACTTCCTTCTGCCATGCCTCACACCTTTCCAGTGGTCAAGATGGCTCCAACGTCGAACACGATGGGGTGCCTGTTGTCCGTGCAGTGGACGTCGACCCTCTCTTGGATCTCCGTCGTGCCGACGCCCTGTTCGACGTCGCACATGTCCCTGATCACCTTCATGCCGACAATCCATACCCACAGAACACCATAGACAGCGTGATCATGCGCAGCACTCGCCTCGATCAGGATCCTGACTTCGAACAGGAATTCAAGAGCTCACCAGTGCAGCCCCTCAATCTCTCCGTGCTCAAGACTCTCTATGATCAATGCAAGTCTCGCCTCGCCCTCACACACCTCTCCTCCAGATGCCCTCTCGTCATGGACCGCACTCTCCTTCTCTCTCCTTCTCCGCACGGATGACGAGAACGTTGTTCCTTTCATACAGGGCCACTTCGTCGACTTCACGCTCTATTTCGGTGATCATCTCGGACTTGACACCGTCCTTCCCTCCCCGTTGCTACAGCAGGACCACACCTGGCACATAGACTGGTCCTTTGCCAGGTTGTTCAAGCTTTGGCCTGACTCCCGCTCCTCCCTTCCCTTCTCCACCATGGGTCACATGTTGTACGTCGGTTCTCGCGCCCAGAAAGATGTCTGGCTCGCTTTCGTCCCAAATTCCCTTCTCGATCATCCAGGCGCTCCTCCTGACTTGTCTGTCCTTTGTGCTCCTTTGTCCGCACTCACCACAGACCATGCATACATGGCCATCATGTTTTTCACCCACACCTTCTCCACCATGCGGTTCCTCGACATACACTGCGATGATCCCTATCCTCATCCCATATCCCATGACGCCGTCTTGCGCGTCACTGACATCTTGTGAGTGGTCGTGTCTCTTCGTGTTCGCTACATCATTCACTCCATTCCTCTGCAGGGGTAGGCTTGGCGAGCACAATCGCACCCTACAGATGACCCTTCCTGACGTGCGTCGACTCCATCGTGAGATCAGGTCCACATGGAATGGTTGGATCCGTGACACACCCCAGCCATGGAAGTCCAACGGGTTCCTCCTCCACAACTCCCCCATCGCCCTCACAGTCTGCTATGGTCAGAACCAACCCATCTGTGCCTCACACAGACAGCAGGACATCGATCGAGAGCATCACACCTGGGACATGGACAGAGATCTCTCCCACATCCATCTCCTCTCCATCTCCATCGCACACCATGTCCTGTCAGTCTGTCTTCTCTCTCCTCTCCTCCATGCTCCTCTCACACACAACCCTGCCTTCCAGTTTCAGGGAGGTGTGAGAGTGGAACAACCTCCCTGGCACTGTCTTGCATCAGATCCATGGCGACCTGTACGACCTTCCTGCCGCCGACCCTGCACGCACGCAAGTCGACCTTCGGCAAGCGCCTCGCAACGGTCACCGCATTCCCGTCTATGACGATGACGGTTTTCGTGTCCGCCGTCACCTTCCCAGGACTTTCACTGAGTCTGGTGCGCTTGCTGACCTTACCAAGGTGGATGCCCTCTTCCCCCCGGACGACCATGGCAAGAACACCCACCATGCCTATCCCCTCGCCTTCATGAAGTCCTTCGGCAATGTCCAGGCTCACCGCACCGTCCTCCCCTTTGATTCTGTCCTCGCCTGCATCAATGCCCTCCTTTCCCCCGACGTCACTGTCGACGACCAAGACCAATATGAATATCTGTTTGACGATGACTTCCGTCGTGGTGGCCCCGTCCTTCATGGCACCCATGCCCAGATATACAATGCCATCTCCCACCGTGTCCGCGACCAGGCCCACTTCCACTACGTCCAACTTGGTCTTGCCACGTCTGTCCTCGCAGGGACAACCGCCTCCTCCCCTGCTGCCAAGCGCCACTTCACCCAGCGCCGTCGTCACTGCCTCACCTCCCTTCCTCACCAGCGTTTTGCCAGTGCCGTCAGAGGCAACGATCAACCCCAAGCACTCCGACTTGAGCAGACTTACACTCTCAACGTCAGCCGACTCAGGCGCGAACATAGGGACGGAGGGTCTGTCTTTCTTCAACGTGTTCCTTCATCATCCATGTTGACCCTCGGCTTCGCTAGCATGCTGTACACCAAGGTCATGTCCAAGATATGCCGGTACCTTGCCCACCCCTCCGTCATAGATCCCATCAAGGCTTGTCTACAGCCTTTCAAGCCCGACGTGACCTCTTCTCTTCTCTCTGCCTCCTTCATGAATCTGACTCGTCCTTCAAGGTCATCCCCAACATTCTGAACTGGGCCACATACCCCCTCACCTCCCTCATCGAGCTTCTCTGGAATCAACATCACCACCAGCTAGAACTAGGCCAGTCCATCGACCCCTACCACATCAAGTTCATGTCCATGCTCGAGCGTTCTCTGAACTACGCCCACACAGGCTCTGCAAAGGTATTGTGCAGGAAGCTCATGCTCCCCCACTTCCTATCCCTCGGCATCATCCATAACGGCACCCCTTGCCTCAACAGACGCCTCCTCTTCTTTCCAAAGCTCTCCTCCAACATCCTCAACATCGACACCACCTCCTGGTCCCAGAACCCTCTCAACAAGCACCCCCTCATGGAGTCCAAGCGTGTCCAGGAGCTCACCTACGGTCCTTCCCACGCACAGGTATGTACCACACGTCACACCTCCTTTTCGCCGTGATTCGACCAACATGTCGCATCGCGGTTGGGACCCCAGTGATCTGACCACCTCGCTCTTCACAGCAATCAGAGGCACGTTTCGTCATCATTGACACCATACAACATCCGTCTCCATTGGCCAGTCCATCCATCTTTGATTCAAATGCTGATTTCCTCTCCGGCATCACCAACCATGTCCTCAGTGTCGCCCTCAACGTCTACATCGCTGACGTCAAATCCCTTGTCCAACAGGCCGTTCTCACAGACACCCTCCCCCTCTCTGAGAGTCTTGACTTCGCCGCCAGGGACCTTGCCCGTGTCCATCGCATCTCCCTCAGGCAGTGGCTCGCCTCCAACCACCCCCTCTCATACGAAAAGGACGACTTTCCAAACCTCCTTGCCTGCCTGGACCCTGCCAAGAACAATAATGGCCTGGCCTTTTCTCTCCAAGCCCCTCCAGGAGATGGTTGTCCCCTCTCCTTCTTTGTCAACAGAATCATCGACGGTGCACGCAAACACCAACAGCCCCCATTCATCCAACAGGGCATGTTTCAGCCCATCCTTGTTGCCGCCCTCGACGCCCTCGCTGACATCTCCGTGCGTCAACGCCTCGTTACCGAGTTCCCTGTCGACGATGCCCATTTCAAGCACACCCTCCTTTGTGCAGCCATGAAACTGAAAATAAACCATGTCCCGTGGTCTCGATGCCCCCCCCAAGGTGCACATGCTGCCCCTGGCTGTCCCTCCACCCATGTCGTCCACACCATCTGGCTTCCTCTCGGTGCCGCAGAACCTTGTCAGATCGAGTCAGACAACCTTGCCCTTTCTCCCCTTCAATCCCGCGATGCTGCCATGCTCGTCTCCTCTGACACCATCGCCCTCCAAGACCCTCATGCCTCCTGGTCTGCCTGTTGACACAGACTCTCAAACTACCACAAGGTTCTCCACAAGACCTCTCTTCCCTCAGAATGGTCCATCCATCAAGCTTCCATCTGGCAGAAGGACTCCTTCTGCCTCGACGTCTACACCTGGGTTCGTGACAACTACAACCCCTCTTCCAGCCCCCTCCATGCCCTCGCTGTCTTCATCTCCCTTGTCTTCACTGGCGTCATCCCTCGCGTCTTCCCCCCCACCTCTTTCGTAGCCCCCAAGTCCTCCCCAGACAATATGTCCCACCTTGCCAATTACATCGCTGACCTTCCCTGGGAGGAGAGGTCTGAGAAGAAGGGGGCCTCCGTCATCCCTCCCTTCATCACCATGATGTCCACTTTCGTCATCGCCGTCATGGACGCTGACTCCCCCCTCGCCAAACTTCTTTAGGACGTCCATTTCAAGAACACCTCTCCAGAGAGGCATGCAGAGCTCAAGTCTTTCTTTGAGAAGCACAGTGAGTCCCATCCATACTCCTTTGCTCTCACTGTCCGCCCCTCACCCACGTCCCTCATCCAGCCGCAAAGGGAATCACCTTGCTCAACGTGTTGCTTCGTTTCCGCCTCGCTGTCCCTGTCACCAAGAAGGTGTTGAAGGCATGCCACTGGAATGTTGACCTCAATCCCATCTCCCCAGAGGAGCTCCATGCCAAGTGGGACAAGATCAAGCGTTGCCTCACCGCAGACAGTAGCTTTGGTGCATATGATGTGATTGTCACCCTTGCAGGAGAGTCCACTGCCAAGCTCCTGTTGCAGAACGGTTGGGTTCACACCCATGGTCATGTCGAGCGCACTCCCTTCACAATTGCCTTGGGTTCCACTCAGTCCTCGTTAGGCAAGAGGCCACAGATGGGTGACATTGAAGATGATGATGATCTCATCGTCATTCCATACAATGGTGAACCCGGTCCTTCCAGAGTGCACTCTCGTCTCACATAGATTACATACATATGAACACTCTGTGTCTATAGAATACTCATGTCAGATTACATACATACAAACACTCTGTGTCTATAGAATACTCATGTCAGATCACCATGATTCAATCTATGTGTCAGATCACGGGATTTCTTCATCATGCTTGTGTGTCAACTAACATTTCACACATGTTGTCCTTTTCCTGTAGAAATGCTTTGTTAGGTGCTGTCTTTGAATTGCCGCATTTCAACACTTTAGTTGGAATGCACTGTTTCCTTCGCTTTACCATGGTTTGAACTTTCGTCAGTCCCTGTCTTTCAATCCCTTTCGATGTAGATCAGACTGTGACTGCTGTTTTGATCACCCTTATTTCATGAGCCTGCTTTGGCTCTCCCTCTCCTCACTTTCATGAGAAACCTTATGTTTTCTGTACTTTGCCTCTTTCACGCCTTTTATTCGCTTCAATATGACCGTGGATGTTCATTTTCACCACATTTTGACACTATGGTCAAAATGCGGCCATTTTGCTGTGTTTTCCTTCATCTATCCTCCCCTCAACTTCTTTCATTCACTGCATTTCAACATCTTGGTCGAAATGTGGCCCTTTCTGCATGTAGATTTTATCGCTTTTTCATGATAATGTCGCGTTCCAGTGACTTGCGGTGGTTTTTGTCATATTTACATCTTTTGCACTTTGGTTGAATTAAAGTGTCCCTTTCACTGGAATTCTTCACTCCCGTCAGGAATCAGTGCATTCGATGGTGATGGTTCTCTTCCAATCATCTATTCATAGTATTCTCTGGGCTGCTCTGGACATCACCTTGGTGCACACATCAGGTTCTCATGCTGCTGTTGCCTCTGTGCTTTGTGTTGTGATCACTCGTGACATCAGTACATTCTTGGAATATATTGGTTTTTCAGATCGTGTGTTGGCCTTCATAAACACTAATGGCTATCTTGCCTGTCTTTGCTTGTCTTTTACAGATCCCACTTTAGTGGACATCCTTGATGTCATATCCAATATCCCTCTCATAGATAAAACAGTTATAGCTTTTCTTCCTCTCATGGTACACTTGCACAGGGGGTTGGTGTGGCTGTTCTAAAGAGCATGTGGTTGCTGTGGTTGGGTGGTGGCTGTGCTGCTGTCCCAAAAACCTCCCAATAGTCATTCACATCGTTTTGTATCTTCACCACACTTCAACATTCTTTCTTAGAGCTTGTTCAGTGACATGTCAAATGTTTGTCATGTGGCAAAGCATCTCAGCTTGTCCTCCCATATACAGTCAGAGACTGAAACACAAAACACAATGAAATCTATCCCTGGCATCAGCTATCCTATAACCACCATTCAAGCTCATCCTTGTCTGCATCAAGCTGACATTCAACACCAGCATCTTCATCAACAACTTCTCACAATCTCCACACATCTTCAGTCTGTATCACAAACAATGATGACACCATTTATTTTCTTCCACTACAATGCAGCATCAGTGCTGCCCACACACATGCTCTTCCCAGATGACAATGATGACAACATAGCAATGGTGCCACTCCCATGTCAATGACATCAACGTGTCCATGATACCACTACACCTTCTTTTGCAATGAGGTCAATGTGATGTGACACACACCACAATGAGAACAACAACAGTGTCACCCACACACAGGCTCTCCCCACTCACATGCCATCACTCTAGCCCTCACTGTCACACACCCCTGTATGCCCTTGTGTTTGCCCTCACCCTTCCCTCACCCTTATTCTCCTCCACCTTCACCATCATGCACCCTTGCCTTCACCCTTGAACCCAGTTGCCACCATTTCATACTGAACCCCTCAAGGCTATTATTAAATCTGATAAAGACCCATTATCAGCAAGTACAGTGGCTCAAATAAGTGTCCCAATGTTGGAGCATTTTGGAAAGACTTAACATTTGCAAAAGAACTAAAATGTATCAGCTCTAACTCTTGCAGGGTCATAAATAGCCCTGACACCTGCCCTGAAGATGAGCCCTTAGTCATGTGATTTGGTTGCCATGTGATTGAGATATAACCATTTCAAAATGACATGTCATTGGGACACTTATTTGAGCA
>JBBPOB010000309.1:0-19566 GCA_038091275.1 Tylopilus subfusipes
AACTTGTCGTGTGGGACCGTGAAGCTGACAGTTACTTTCACAGCCGGCCGGACGTTGCAGATTTTCAACATTGAGACCAAGCAAAAGGTCAAGTCTCATGCCAACAACGAGGACGTCGTGTTCTGGAAGTGGGTATCGGAGACGACCATAGGCATGGTCACCGAGACCTCGGTGTATCATTGGTCAATTGGAGACCAGACGTCACCCCCGCAAAAGGTCTTTGACCGGCATCCGACGCTCGCGGGAGCGCAGATAATCAACTACCGCGTAACTCCTGATGAAAAATGGCTAGTGTTAATTGGTATCTCGAGCAATTCAGCAAACCCTTCCGCGTTCAAGGTTAAAGGCGCGATGCAACTGTATAGCCGAGACCGGGCAGTCAGCCAGCCCATCGAAGGACACGCCGCTTCATTTGCGGAGCTGAAGCTCGACGGTCACCAGTCCGTGACAAAGTTGTTCACATTTGCGGTTCGAACCGCCACCGGTGCCAAGGTACGCTGTGCTCATTAAACGAGATCGATACTTGCTAAAGAGCCGTTGGTAGCTTCATGTCGTGGAGATTGACCACACCGCACCGGACCCACCTTTCGTGAAGAAGGCAGTTGACGTCTATTTCCCTCCTGAGGCTACCAATGACTTCCCCGTAGCCATGCAGGTGTCCAGAAAGCACGGTATCGTCTTTTTGGTCACCAAATATGGTTTCATCCACCTGTACGATCTGGAGTCTGGTGCATGTGTGTATATGAATCGTATATCCGGCGAGACGATCTTTGTCACGGCAGAGCATGAGGCCACCCACGGGATCATCGGTGTAAACAAGAAGGGCCAGGTCCTATCGGTCAGCGTCGACGAGCAGACGATCGTCCCTTATATTCTTGCCACGCTGAACAACACCGAACTCGCGTTCAAACTCGCCAGCCGTGCTAATCTACCCGGTGCGGATGATCTTTACGTCAAACAGTACCAGCAACTGCTCTCCTCCGCTCAATACAGCGAAGCAGCGAAGATAGCCGCCAACTCTCCCCGCGTACGTACCCACTTGATTACCCATGCTAGCCGTTAGACTGACTTTTGGTTATCAGGGGATTCTTCGCACAGTGCAGGTGATTGAAGCATTCAAGCAAGCACCCGCACCCCCGGGCAGCCTGTCTCCTATTCTCCAATACTTTGGTATCTTGCTGGAGAAAGGTGAACTCAATCATTTTGAATCACTTGAGCTTGCACGCCCTGTATTGCAGCAGGGTCGCAAGCAGCTTCTCGAGAAGTGGCTGAAAGAAAACAAGGTAAGACATCTTTCTCAAAATATTGCGGTCCCTAACTTTAGGGTGCCAGCTCACCTGCAGTGAAGAGCTTGGCGATATCGTCCGGCTGCATGACATGACATTGGCCTTGAGCGTGTACCTCAGAGCGAACGTACCAAACAAGGTCGTCGCCTGCTTTGCTGAGACTGGTCAGACAGACAAGATTGTTCTGTACTCAAAGAAGGTTGGATATAGTCCAGACTATGTTGCCCTCTTGCAGCATATCATGAGGACGAACCCTGACAAAGGTGCCGAGTTTGCCACCCAACTTGTCAACGATGAGACCGGCCCGTTGGTTGATGTCGAGCGCGTAAGTGAGAAATCGACTGATTATCGAGCGGTATATGACGCATATATTACAGGTCGTGGACATATTTATGTCGCAGAACATGATCCAGCCGGCAACATCCTTCTTGCTAGATGCTTTGAAGGAGAACCGACCCGAGCAGGGTCATATGCAGACTCGCCTCCTCGAGATGAACCTCGTTCATGCCCCGCAGGTCGCGGATGCCATCCTCGGTAATGAAATGTTCACGCATTATGACCGCCCTAGGATCGCCAACCTTTGCGAGAAGGCCGGTCTCTTGCAAAGAGTAAGTGCACTATTCCATGTTTCAGATCCACACGGTACTGATGTCAATAGGCTCTCGAACACTATGAAGACTTAGCGGACATCAAGCGAGCAATCGTGCACACCGGCAGCCTCCAACCCGAATGGCTTGTCAACTACTTCAGCCGTCTCACCACTGAACAGTCGATGGCATGCATGCAAGAGATGCTTAGGGTAAATATCCGACAGAATCTTCAGGTCGTCATCCAGATTGCTACCAAGTACTCTGATATCCTTGGCCCTGTCAAGTTGATCGAGATGTTCGAGTCTTTCAAAACATTTGAAGGTGAGTATTCTCCCCCGGTTCTCCCGTCACGAAGCTAACATTTATGTGAGGTCTCTACTACTACCTCGGATCGATCGTGAATCTCAGTGAAGATCCCGAAGTCCACTTCAAGTACATCCAGGCTGCCACTCGGACTGGCCAGATTCGTGAAGTCGAGCGTATCTGTCGGGAGAGCAATCACTACAACCCGGAGAAGGTCAAGAATTTCTTGAAGGAGGCAAAACTTCAGGATCAACTTCCCCTTATCATCGTCTGCGATCGTTTCGACTTCGTTCACGATCTCGTCCTGTACCTTTACCAGAACGGTCTCACGAAGTTCATCGAAGTTTATGTGCAACGTGTCAACTCTGTCAGGACTCCCCAGGTTATCGGTGGATTGCTCGATGTCGATTGCGACGAAACAACCATCAAAGGGCTCTTAGCTTCCGTGACAGGCAACTTCCCCATCGACGAACTCGTTCATGAGGTCGAACAACGGAATAGGCTGAAGTTGATTCTCCCCTGGCTGGAGGCCCGTGTACAGTCCGGCTCTCAAGATCCTGCTGTGTTCAACGCAATGGCAAAGATTTTGATCGACAGCAATAACAACCCCGAAGCGTTCTTGAAGGACAATAATGTACGTTTTTTGACCATGTCATGTGATCATTCCTCTTAATGATCGATGCAGCTGTATGAGCCTCTCGTCGTTGGTAAATTCTGCGAGGCCCGAGATCCCTATTTGGCGTACATCGCCTATGCAAAGGGCTTCTGCGATGACGAACTCATCGCCATCACGAATGAGAATTCGATGTTTAAACAACAAGCTCGTTACCTCGTGAAGCGTCGTCAACCAGAGCTTTGGGCACAAGTCCTCGTCCACGACAACGTGCATCGCAGAGCACTCATTGATCAGGTTAGCCGAGGTGTTTTACAATCTACACAAATCTGATGTCCGTTGCTTGCAGATCGTAGCGACTGCGCTACCCGAGTGCACTGACCCCGATGATGTCTCCGTCACTGTCAAAGCTTTCCTTTCGGCCGATCTTCCCATCGAATTGATCGAGCTTTTGGAAAAGATTGTCATCGAACCCTCTCCGTTTAGCGACAACCGTAATCTCCAGAACCTCTTGCTCTTGACAGCAATTCGCGCGGACAAGGGTAAGGTTGTGGGTTATATCAACAAGCTCCAGAATTACGACGTCGCCGAGATTGCCAAGATTGCCACTGATCATGGTCTCTACGAGGAGGCATTGACGATATACAAGAAATACGACCAACATGCCATGGCGATCAACGTTCTGGTCGAGCACATCGTATCCATCGATCGTGGTTTGGACTACGCCAACAAGGTTAACAAGCCTGAGGTGTGGAGCCGCCTAGCGAAAGCCCAGCTCGATGGTCTTCGCATCAAAGATGCTATCGGTATGCTTAGCGCGTTAAAAGTGAGAGCGAAGGTTGATTATTCTTTATAGACTCGTACATCAAGGCCGAGGACCCCTCGAACTTTGCAGAAGTCACTGAGATTTCAAGCCACGCCGGCAAGCACGATGATCTAGTGCGCTTCCTGCAGATGGCGCGCAAGCATCTCCGTGAACCCCAAATCGATACCGAGTTGGCGTATGCTTATGCCAAGACTGATCGCCTGCATGACATGGAAGACTTCTTGGGCATGACGAACGTAGCAGACATCTTGGTAGTCGGAGAGAAGTGCTTCGAGGACGAGCTTTACCAGGCTGCCAAGCTGCTCTTTACGAGCATTTCCAACTGGGCTCGTTTGGCTACTACTCTCATTTACTTGGGCGAGAACCAGGCTGCTGTCGAAAGTGCTCGCAAGGCCGGTAACACCCAAGTCTGGAAGCAAGTTCACGCCGCATGTATTGAAAAATCAGAGTTCCGTTTGGTGGGTATGATTTTGTCATTTGAGCGGGATGTTGCTGACCCGCATTGTAGGCTCAAATTTGTGGTTTGAACATTGTCGTTCATGCGGTTCGTGCATCTCTAGGACAAAGGTTTGTTGTCCCGACTGACTTCTTGTATAGGAAGAGTTGCCTGCTCTCGTTCAATCTTACGAACGTCGCGGCTACTTTGACGAAGTCCTTACTCTATTGGAGGCCGCACTTAGCCTAGAGCGCGCTCACGTATGCACTTTCGCGGTTCCTAGACTCATTATAGTGATCGTTTGCAGATGGGAATCTTCACGGAACTCTCCATCCTCTATAGTAAATATCGACCTGGAAAACGTATGTGCGATCTGTGTAGTTCTTCCCTTACTGATTACCTCTATTCCTAGTCATGGAGCACCTTAAGCTCTTCGTGTCACGAATTAACATTCCGAAGGTGGGTTATTCCCCTCTAGAAAGAAACATACACAAAGACATTGGTAAACCAGGTCATCAAAGCTACGGAGAAAGCACATCTTTGGCCTGAGCTTGTCTTCCTCTACATCAAGTACGACGAATATGTGAGGGATCACCTTGCTTTTCTTGTGTTCTCACCTGACGATCGTGCAACCAGGACAATGCTGCTCTTGCAATGATCGAACGTTCGCCCGATGCTTGGGAGCACAATCAATTCAAGGACGTAATTGTCCGCGTCGCTAATGTTGAGATGTACTGTGCTTTTCGTGTGTTCTCGATCCATTTGCTAATCTTTGGCATACCGTAGCTACTACAAGACCCTCACATTCTATCTACAAGAGCAGCCCACTCTCTTGACGGATCTCTTGAGTGTTATGATTCCCCGCATAGATCATGCCCGTGTCGTGCGCACGTTCCGTCAAATTGACCATATTCCCCTCATTCGCTCATATCTGATCGCCGTTCAAAAAGTAAGTATTTCAAGACCCTGAACCTGCAAGCGCCCAATTTGACGACGCTTGCAGTTAAACATTGAGGCGGTAAACGACGCGTACAATGACCTGCTGATCGAAGAGGAGGACTACAAGACCCTCCGCGACTCGATCGACAGCTTTGACAACTTCAACAACATCGCTCTTGCTCAACGATTAGAGAAGCACGACCTTCTCGAGTTCAGGCGGCTTGCTGCACATCTTTACAAGGTACGTCGGTTTTATTTATTTCGTTATTACAGAATGCTCACACCCTTTCAGAAAAATTCACGATGGGAAGAGTCGATGTCTCTTTCGAAGCAAGACCAGTTGTACAAAGATGCGATCATTACGGCCGCTGCCTCAGGCTCCACCGAAGTTGCAGAAGACCTCCTTTCTTACTTTGTTGACATCGGCAACAAGGAATGCTTCGCAGCTGTCCTCTACGTGTGCTTCGATTTGTTGCGGCCCGACATCGCGGAGGAACTGTCATGGCAACATGGTCTCAACGACTTTTACATGCCTTACAAGATCCAGGTCTCGAGAACGATGCGAGAAAGGGTTTGTTTTTTTTCGTCCTACTGATGACATGCAACCGTGATTCACCCAATCTCCACTCTAGTTGGCTGCGCTGGAGAAGGAGGTCAGAGAGCGGGCAAAGAAGGATAGTGCCAAGGAAGCGCAAGAGGCTGAGCAGCCGATCATCAACCCTGGTCTCAACCGGCTGCTGATTACTCAAGGCAATGGGTTCGTATTCGAGCAAACTTCTGGCCGAGTTGCAGATGGTGAACGTTCTCGTTCTAGATACCCGAGTCAGGCTCCTCCAATGATGAACGGGACTGGTATGATCCCTGTACGTATCCTATTTGTGAGATGGGGCGGAATGCTGAACCTTACCGACAGACCATGACAGGTTACTTCCCCTCCTGATGACATATGTGATGTTTGTCCTTCTGAGACTAAAATGTATCGTAATGGATGCGTGTCGGTTTGCTATAATGGACTCTAGATTTCGTCTTTCATCAACGTCATGGGTGATTGAAAGAATGTTCATCAAGAAATACATGTGGAACATAGACAAGTATCCGTCTCGAGCAAGAGTTTACAGGTAAAGCAATTAGAAAAATCCTAAGATGCAAGTATGCTGCGGAAAAGGGCGCGAAAGAACGTGTGCGGTCCAGAATGGATCATTGTCACATCACTGTACATTTACCTGCCCCCTTGCCTCGTGTGCTCAATGATACACGTGCAGCTTCATAGAAAACCTCCGAGACCCCTCGGTTGTGTTTAGAGCTGCATTCTGATGCACGACGCGAGGTGTGATCAGTCGGGACCGTATGAAACACGTCAAACGCGTACCCAGGTATCGTGACGCTCTTATTCGTCGTGCGACGGCGAGTCCCTCTTCGTACTGTACCGAGTGCGCGCCATAGCGAGCAAGTCGTTCCCGAACGTTCCGATCGTCTCTGAGGTCACACTTGAGTGCTGCATTCGCTCCTGGTCAGTGGCTTCGATCCGTCAATACTGGTCCAAAAGGACTGACCAACGAGGACAAGCTATCATAGGGAACGTTCAGTCATATTCTGCCAAACGAAGCGTCAAGGAGTCGAATAATACCTTGACTCCCGGACAAAACTCGAGAACCTCGTCTATCCACTGTGGCAATCGTTCAAAACCCAACGTGTGTGCGAGCAAAGTGAAAGTAGGATTTACTTTAGTTTCCACGTTTTCGAGCGACGTCGGGTTGTCCACCTGCGATGACCCAGGATCAAACGTTGGCCAGCCACCCGCGTTCGGAACGGGGCACACTCACGGAGAAACATATCATGACGACGTGCGTTTCCGCATAGCTAAGTGATCTCAGCCTATCAAACTCCTCCTGTCCTAGGGATTTGCTTGAAACGTCAGACGTGGTAAACGCGCAACACTCGCGAGTGGGGCCAGTCGGAACAACACTTACCGGCCGTGTCCCACAGGCTTAGCTCCACGAGCTGGTCGTCGACGTAGATATCGTGGACGTAGTTCTCAAATACGGTGGGTTCGCTGTTACGGGGATGCAGTAAAAGCTCGGAATGCGCAAGTGTTCCCCATTGGTCGTGTCGATGTCGTACTCACTATACTTGGGTAAAGAAGCCCCTGGTGAAAACGTTGAGTAGGGACGTTTTGCCTAAGAGTACAAGTCCCGTGCTGAGCTGGCAAAAAGAAGAGCGAGGCAGATGTACGCACCGCACGCGCCATCTCCACAGACAACCACCTTCCTTTGAATCTGGATACATGTGCACACGGTGAGCACGCTGCCTGGATACCACGTTCCATTGTCTTACAGGTCGGCGGCCAAAACCAGCCTTGGAAGAAGAGCCACAGATCGACATGAGGAGTGGGGATGAAAAGAAGAGGGCTGGTCGTGGTCCAGTGTTCTTTGTTTGGTACTGTTTGTCCGCAGGCGGCGCATCAAGAAACTAGTAGAGTACAGTAACGTACAAGCGGGTGAGGAGAGTCGCAATAGTTACATTACACGACGAGCGTATGCCAACAAAGTCCTCAAAACACATCTAATCGACAGCACATTAGATTAACCACAGGTCACAAGATAAAAGTCCATAACAACAGCAAAAAAAAAGACGTGGTACTCATCCGTTACGCCCCAATCCCAAACCACTGGAGTTAACGAAATCTTGCCAGGTGTTTTGCATTGTGTTGGCTTCTGGAGACTCTCGTCGGGATGACATGTGACCGTTCATCTGAGGATAGCCATTCTCAGAGACCATCCCATAGTCGTAGACGGGGAAATAATTAGGGAATTGCCCAGGCACCAGCTCCATCGGTTGCATTTGCACCGGGCTGTCATTATACCCCGACGTTTCATATTGTTCTCTTATGGGTGTGTTGAAAGCGGATGCATCGGCGTATGTTGGCACGTTGGCGTGGCCAAACGTTTTAAGGTAGTCCACGACGGTGGGATGGACTTGATTGCTCCCTGTTGCCAGAGGGAGTGGTACGACAGGATTCAACGAGGTGGGCGATCGATCAACGACTGCGGGCGATGACTGCGGTGATAGTGAGTCTTTCTTGGCTACAAGCCGCGTCTTCCCGCCGAGTGTCGACAGTTCATCGTCTTCTTCGAATGGTGACTCTGGTTCAGACTGACTCGACACCTGGCGAGCAAGTGGCGAGATCTTCCCCCTCCGGAACTCGTTCAAGTTCAAGTGCGCCTTCTTTTGCAACGCAACCATGACATCCTGAAGGTTAGATGAGCAAACGGCAGTCAAGCGTAGCAAAGGATACCGGTTTACCAATACAGGTTGGGCGCGAAATCCTCGCGCTGCCTTGGAGAAAAGCTCACAGGCCGAGTCCAGCTGCACGAGTGCAGATGGTGCCAGACTCATCGATGGACACCGGGTGACGACAGAACCTAGCACGATCTGTTTCGTATCACAAAAGGAATTTCATCGACTCGTCAGCAATTCAATTCTCCTATAACGCCCATTGGGCGTACGGTACGTACCGCACATGAAAACATGTGGGTCCACAGGAACCACAATCGTTCACTGAGTTCTTTGAGCTGTGTGTGAAGATTCCGCATCAAGGCTACCAGCGACCCTGCACTCCGGTAAGCAGCGATGACCGAAGTCCCGTATGGACTCCCAAGTGGATCCTTGGGGTGATCGGTCACAGCGCGGGCGAAGAAGCTCCGATGAAGATAAAGGAGATCTAGTAGAAGCAGTGTCAGCAGCAACCTTTTACTATTACGCATGAAACTCGTAGGCGGACGAAGGCGATGCCATGAGCGAGACTCACTCATTTCGCGGAGAGCGAGGACTATATGTCGTTGTAGAATCAGTGTAACACTCTCCTGATGTCGTGACTCCGAAGGGGATGAATTGCCAAATCCAGCGACTTGCAGGTTAGGAGGGACGGGGAATGCACGCAACTTGCGATCCAATTGAAGGACTGTTGCATACGTTGGCGTCTTTGCGCCGAAAGCTTGATCGTGGACCACACTCATACATTCAGACGTGAAGCGGTGTTTCCAAGCGTGGACTGTGAGAATATCGTCAGATAAGGGGTGTTTCCCTCGCGTAGCACGCACATGATTCATCACCAGGGTCAAGATAGGGTAACTTGCAGTCAATATGTGATAGATAGAACGTCGGCGGACGTCCAAATGTCCAACACTGTGATAATTATGAGCCAATATTGGATGTTGTACATTCACCTGTTCCCACTCACCTGCCAAGAATCGTAAGTGTACAACTCCCAGAACAATTCCCGGCGCCGAAAAGTCTCCTTTTGGTCTACTCCCCACTTGCTTGGATCACGATCTGTATGTCAAATTAGTGATCGGCTAAGCGGTCCATTAACCAATCAGAGGGATACTGACGCAGCCCAATCTGATTTGATCACGAGAAACGTATTTGTTTAACGCTGACAAATAGTAACCAGGGACACTCACGCATTGTGCAATCTTTACTGCGATGCCGATAATGGCCCATCGTGTCCCAGAATTAGACCCATGTCTGTCAGATAGGAAAAGGTAGAAGGTCATGAGGAACTACCAGACTGAAAATCAGAATCCAATCGCCACAGCGCAACGAGTGTACATGCCATGGCCTGAACGGCGCTGATAGTAGGATCCTCGAAGAGGGAGCTCTGAAACAGTGTAGCACGCGCCAATTGGTGGTACTTTTCAGCCTCGATATTGTAGGCTGAGTGTTTGAGATCCAGAAGGCTTCCGATCGCGAGGATCATGAAGAGGAGCGCAAGTTTGTGAGAAAGAAGTGGGTCATCGGAAGGTGAGCCGGTGTCTGGTGAATAAAATAATGCGTATATTTCGTCAAAGAAGTCCTGTTCGCTGATGGGATTATACCTGAAACGGCTGATAAGAATTCCACGCTGGCAAAAGGCGGGGTCGCTCACATCCACGAACCGAACGTGAAGTAGGAACGGCAGAGATAATGGGCTTTGGGTGATTCGGGAAGATACCAAAAGAGTTCTCGCAGTCGGACGTTTTCCAGCTCAAGTGGATAAGACGTTGGAACAAGCGGAAAGGCGCCGCTCCGAGCCAGAATCTCAGGTGAGAGCACGTTCTGCAGAGCAGCTAATCGGTTTTCCTCAGATTCCTGAGCTTCCAAAGCTTCGTTCTGGGCTCAAATCAGACTGATTGGGCGGTGAGACGTCGCGAGAGATTACCTGTAAAAAGTACTGGAAACAGTTAGAAAGAAAGAAAGAATAGCAGAGCGTCAGTGACACGCGATCCTTCGTGCCTGGTGGGTAAGGCTCACCCAAGAATTTGCTATCGATCCGAAATATTTTGTGCCTCCTGAGGCGTTGATCGATAACGAGCCAAAAGCGTCGACGATTTCGCCATTTTGCTCTTCTTCCTTGACGGTGCCTCTGGGGACGTTACGGTGGCTGGGTGGTTCTCTTTGCAGCGGGGCTTTGATCTGGAGAAGGTCATCTGATAGGAGGGGATGCCTATCGGGTGAGACGAGGGAGTGGGAATGTCGCAAGCCGTCCTCGAGCTCGCGAACGCGATTGCAAAGGGCGGATATTTTTTCGTGGAGTTCCTGGGTTGAGGCGAGCACGAATCTGGGATCCTTGAGGGGAAGGGAGATGGCACGAGTAGGACGGCCACCTACCGATTACCTTGACCAGTTGTCAAAGAGCCTAAAGTGCGGGAGCGATTACGTCGAGGAAGGAGAGGAAGGCGGGGAAGGATGACGTACCATCCGGACAGATCGCACCGCAGCCGCGCTTGACGCATGAACCACAGGGCACATTCCTGTCGCAGCGCAGCTTGAGGCTGGAGAGTAGAGGATGAGAGAGAGCGAGGGGCAGATTGGACGAGACCGACCGTCTGCACTCTGCACACGAGAGACGCGTTGCGCCTTTTCTGCGTTTCTTGGATGGGTCGGCGAAGATGCTTGGCTCCATGCGGGCTTGGGAGGACGAGGCGAGTGTCCAGGGAGAGAGGAAGAGCGAAGAGGAGGCGCGG
This sequence comes from Tylopilus subfusipes, assembly GCA_038091275.1. Taxonomy (NCBI): domain Eukaryota; kingdom Fungi; phylum Basidiomycota; class Agaricomycetes; order Boletales; family Boletaceae; genus Tylopilus; species Tylopilus subfusipes. The sequence goes on from JBBPOB010000309.1 coordinate 10,999, forward strand.
CTCGATGGGCTCCGGAGGAAATTGCACGTTTTCCACGGGTGCGCTTAGAAATATTTAGATCTATCAAAGTGACTACTTCCATTCTTGGCTAATCCGGCCGTAAATTAGCAAATTCAGATTTATTGTCAACATTCGCGGAGGGGAAGCGGAGTTTATCTTTATGGCAGGTGCCCGGCAGCTCGTCCCAGAGTGCCACTCGACCTCGTGTCCTGCCACGCGCCGAGATTCCCCTCGGCGTCCGGAGCCACCTCGGCCAAGTGAGCTCCCGTGAACCAATTTACTGTGCTTGCCGTGCGCCCCCTATCTCCGCGAACCCACCGTAATTAATATTAATATCCAGAGATGAGTGCTCAGCGCCAGCGCACCAGGCAACATCACTTCGATCTTGACATCGCCCAACGAGAGACGTCCACACCGCTGCTCTTCGATCCGTCCGCTTTTCTGCTTGCGATCCTCCAGCACACGTCTGTCCACGGCAAATCACTCGACAATGTCCTATTGCCGTGTGAACATGGGTCGAAACATGGTCCGACTTGAAACGTCCACACACAGTTACGGTAGTCATGTTTCAATCCGAGGATCTCATGTCGTTCTTGGAGCCACCAGACGAATATGAATGCCCGTCGAGATATGAATCAGTCACCCAGTCCCTTCTCGAGCGCCCGCACTCATGTTCTCATCAATGATCGTGAATCACCCGGGTGGAGCAATGGAAGCATGTCCCCTCGGGAAAGTCTGCTTCTCTTATCCAATATCTCTCATGTACCCTGTGCTGCATCGACATTGTTCGGTACTACATATGCCTCCTTCCATGCATTCTTTTTGGAAACTGCATGTAACTTACAGCACCGCTCGATCAACTGCGATCGCATCTAACGTGTCGTTCAGCTAAAGCGGACAAGATTCCAGGACGGTCATCCTAACCGACTCGATCGCCAGGACACATGCTGGGGCCTCCTGGCCTTACTCCTGAAACTCGAGCTGCTGACCGGGCACAAGCGACAAATGACACGCGGTCCCTTTGCCCGTCCTCTTGCAAGCTGCGTTACAGTACGTGAACAGAGTGGAAATATACATACCCACAACAGCTCCCTCCGACTGGCCTCCGCCACCAATCGCAAGCTGCTTCTTCGCACCCGCCGCCACCGCATAGACGAGCGTCCCGACATCGAAGAGGGCGCAACGCCACACAAATTAAAACATTCGGCGTGGTTACACCGAAATGTCTCAAGACCACGTTCTTCAGCGGCACCGTCGCTGGTGACACGACATGTCAAACCTGTCAGACCTTGAAAGCCACGGAAACATTGACATACGGGGTGACTTGGCCAGGGGATGACGTTCAAAATTGTCCACAGTCAGCACAACTTCGCTGGTCTCGAGAACCCCAACCTTCACATGCACACGTAGTTGTACAGACACGACGGACTCGGAGATTTACTTCTTCGTCGGAGATATGGCACGATGGGATCGAAACTAGATGTAAACAGACGGCGGTTGGAGCGATGAAGCCCCTGTAATGGTCAACGAGGCAAGAAAACGCACGCACCGGTCGGTTAACTGCATGCATGAGAGGTTTGTGATGCCATCCCTTCGTCGTCGAGCTATGCAGCGTGGGAAAGCTGGTCATCGTCCGAGATGGGCTAATTAACAGTTGGATTGGAGGTACATGGCGTAATCCCCTGACCATGTTTACATGCGAGAGGGCATTGAATGTGCATTCAGGGTGTCGATCACTTACCCCCCTGTACGCATGATGGTGTTCGGCGACATGGACACCCTGTGCTGCATGTTGGCCAAAATGTGCGAACAAAGGTTCACCGACTCACTGTTGCTGGCATATCTCGATGTAGAGCCAACAAGGAGCGTCATGGAATGGGCTATAGTCACGATACTGAGACACGTAGTGGACCATGTCAGTGACCATAGAACTCGCTAGGGAGGGGCAGGCTTACTCGACCACGAGATTGTCGCGGAGGGCGAAATCATTGTCTATGTTCGTATTGCAGCGACCTCGCACAAGGCGAGGATGAATCAAGCTCGCTCTCCACGAGCCCCGAGCATGTGCACCATTTGCAACGCGCTGCTGGATATTTATGCTGGTGAGTGTGATTGCTCTGCGTAATAAAAAAAAAGAAGCCACTCTGTCGTGAACGAACGCCACTGGGCCCAGGTGATCATGAGGTTGGCCACCCCCAGGGTCGAAGGGATCGTTGCCAATAACGTACGCAGTCTAGTCGTGGGATCTAACCCGATGGAGACGAAGCGGATCAATTGGTCGATGCGATGGACTACACCTGTGGCCAAGCCTCTGCGGTATGGAGAGAGGTGAAGGGCCGAGGGGCGGGCACAAACGTCAAGTTGGTCGAAGTTCGACACCGAAGTCTCGCTGTCAAGACAAAGCTGGTAGTACACGCAACTCGTAAGCATTGCGATCATATAGACAGCAGATCGTCAAAGTACTACGTACACACCCCTTGTGAGAGACGGACACCCACGCGTGGTGGTCTGATGACCATCATGCATCACGTGTTTGTTGATCGGGAAAAGGGCGTATGACGGGATCGACGGAAATTGACGAGCTTCTAAGAGCAAAATAGTAGAAACGGTACACTACATATCCAGTTCATCATGCTAACGTGTCATATACGCGTAATCCAAGAGAAGAAGAGTCCCTCAAAGTGGCGGGTACTGTAGTATCCAAATGTGTCTGGTCTCAGACTCATATGCCAGGAAGTACAAGAGAGGAAATCAGAAGTCCTGTCACTCATATGGCAACGGGGGTAAAAACACCTTCTGCTCTAGACAGAGAGGGAAGTCCACCTGTCTTCCGCTCTGGACTCGCGCCAAGAACCCCCACAGAAGAGGCAGAAATGACGCTCGTCGTGTCTCTAACCAGCACAGTTGGCCGGGGAAGCTCACTTGCAGGGCTTGCAGGCTCGGAAAGCGATTCTTCAATAGATGACGTATCTGACAATCCATTATACATAGGTTCTTGTTCGGCGCGCGGCGATTTAACGGGCGTGGTGGAAGAGATGCTCGCACTTCTGGCCCCAAAGAATTCCCCGATCTTCCTTGAAAGTGGTTGAGGGGGTAGTGATGACACGACGTTAGGGGTGTTGGTAGGTGGTATACTGGGTATAGGTGTTGCGCCGAGAGGATTCTTAGCTAATGGCTGCGTTCCCCAGAGCTTGAAGCCCCATCCCCCTGTGGCCTGAACGTTCTTCTTGAGTTCAGCCTGGGAAGATGGTGGAGTTGCTGTAAATCCACCTGCGTTCGGAATTGGAGCGCCGACGTTGTTTTCCTCTATGAACGCGCGAAGAGCCTTGACGCATAGTTCCGACGCCTCTCTTGCCTCGTGCGCCTCGTTTAACTCGTGCTTTGCTTCGTCCAACTCTGCCCGCATAGCGTTGAGCTCCTTCCGGAGCATTTCGACCTCAGCTGATTCATCTGGCTGGACGACGGAGGCAGGCGATACGCGGCCAAAAGATGTCCTGGGCAGTGATGCTAGCTTGTTTACTGGCAGCGCATTGTCAGGAAAGGTGAAGTTGCTGAGACGAGGACTGCCATGCGGTGAGCCACCGTCGAGATTTGCGAAGCCCGAGTCTGAAACAGACGAAATGCGGCGATGCGCATTGATCCGGACGGTGCTTGATCCGGTAAGCGGCGCGAATGACGACCGCTTTGACGACAAAGGTGCGGTCAAGGGTGCGAGACTAGCCCGGGAGAGGTCGATGCCGGATAGCACTTGGCTTTGTCTTCGGCTCTCGGACTGGAGGCGCATGAGTCCCCGCCTGGGCGCTACGTTGACGGTTGATCAGGGCATAGTGTAGAAGTGACGTACCTGCTTTCCTCGACTTTTGTCCGCAAGAGGGAGATGGAGTTCTCGTCGTCCTGTGCCTTGTTCTTTGCGGCGTCGAGCTCCTCCTGAAGCTTGGAGCACTTGTCGGTCATGTGGGCGAGGGTATCTGTGAGATCCTTCTCTCTGGCTTGGATCTCAGCCAGTGACTTGGCGAGCTCGTCTCGGTGGCGAGAAGTCTCCGCCAGGGAGGACCTGAGGTCGGTGATGATGTGGGCAAGGACGTGTGGGTCGAGGGACTGTGGCCGCTGTGCATCTGAGGGGGAGAGGGGCTCGTTCTCGAGCTGGCGCTCGAGCTCGAGGGTGAGGTCGATGGAGGAGGGCCGCTCAGACATGCTCGGAGTGTGAGGGGGGCAACATGAGCGAGCCCAGCCACGTCGCGTCTGCCGCAACGACATCGCCCGCCCCTTGCACGTGACCGTCACCATCAACTGATATCGTACATCATAACACCATTCGACTCTAGATCTTCCAGTCATCCAGTCATGTGTGTGTCAACGGATCGATGCAGATGATCCCATCGCGCTCGCTCCATGGATACCCCCACCGATGCAGCCATTCTCTCACACCTGCAGCGAGACGAGCACGCGAAGCACCCCTCGCTGGATCCTGGCTCCCCGTATGCTTCTCCTCTCCAACGATGGCATATGCTAAAATGATCGTCAGAACAGGAAGCGCAACGTGCAAGAAGACCACCGACCAAGACCCAAAAAGTGTTCCCGTTCCAGCTTCCAATGCAAGTTAGCTCATCTCTCAAACACACGCCAGTCACTGCGCGCGCACACTCACCGCAAGCACGAATTCCTCCAGTACTTCAGTCGCTTCATTGGCATGTAGTCCGTGTAGATCCAGCACGACTTCCGTTCTTTCCTCCGAAGACAATTCACCACCAATGTCCTTGCCTGCGATACCCAAACATATTCCCAAACCACCACCACATGCACGCCCTCGTGCGCTCCGGTCTCCCAAATCGTCTGACCAATTGAGGTCCCGGTTCCTGACTGCCTGTTCAGCGAACTTGGCGCGTTCCCTTACCAGCCTTCCAGCAGCCTCCGCCATCTCATTGCTCATTTTCGCATTAAGATCATGCCCTTCACGACTGAACCGCTTCGCCGCAGCACCATCTCCCCGTCTCCATGCATCAGCAGCTCGCGAGAGACAGGCGTTTCGGGCAGCACCCAATTGCAATGCACGAGAGCGATACAACATGTACAGGTTGTTCACCGACTCTCCGGTCGGCAGGGTCGGCAGCAGCGTTGGAGAACGCAACTTCATACGCGGAGAGGGCTTCGGTGCAACGATCGTCGTTCGCACCTGCAGATTGTCAGCCGAATTGCTCCCAGAAAGTGGTTCACGCCGAGCCACCATGGCTCGGTCGGTGGGTATCGGCGCTGGTACAGGTCGTTTCACTGCAGCCGCGAACCTCGTACGGCCTGAATCATGCTGCCAATTTCCGTGTGCTCTCTTGTTTCTCCCATCAAAGCCCAATGCAGGGAATTCATCTGGAGGTGGGCTAGAAGTTCCACTCGAGTTGCCGGCATTGTGATGCAAGTTGGTGCGGGAAAGTGCGTTCGTGACGGTCGTGACGTCGACATCTTTGGGCAGGTGGTGTAGAAATTCACATTGATCTTGCTTTGCACACGTCCCACGCAACCAGAATCGGCACAAGGCACGCTCGAGATCATGGCTACGAATGGAATCAGATCAGTAAACGGAGGTTATGGAGCGTGTTTATGTATTGTACCTGAATCGACAATCCGCCCGCAAGCATTCGCCAGCGAGGTAGTATCGGCACACCCGATTCCCACCTGGTACAGGGCGTGCCGGGGTACCTCTTCCAGCTTGCCTTACTACGGTCGTGTAGCCAGATCGTCCGCCGTGCAGCATGGCTCCAGGACCCTCTCTCGTGACCAGTGTGACACGACCGCCCATCGATTGCATTCTCGTCTGTCCATGTTGAGGGGCAGATGGTAACGCACGATCGACGAGCCAAGCCATGGCTTTCTCGAAATCATATCCATTTTGAGAGAGCGCTTCCTCGAGCTCAGAAGGAGCGAGGGTCGAACCAAAGACGGAGCTCAACACGTCAAGGGGGGTCATGCCATCAGTGAGGTAACCGGTTGTATCCGGGTCTTCGCCTGGAGTATCGTATTGAGAATCGTATTCGTATCCGGTCGAGTAATATCCAGCGCCAAGGTCATCGGGAGAGTGACTCGAAAGGGCCGAATCAGACCATTGGTCAAAGTCTGTGACTGTGATGGGGTGGAACGAAGGGGTTACTGTCTTCGGTGCAAAGGGGTCAAAGGGGTCATCCTCCTCCTCTTCTTCGCCGACTCTCGTGGAGGAGCGGAGTTGGCTTGGTATAACAGCCTGAGATGGAATACTCTGATCGGGGAGAAGTGGGGCAGCTATCGCGAGGTTGGACGTGGCTCTAAGCGGACTGTGAGACCATAGATCAGGAGATGGCGTCTCGGTTCGGCCATAGCCCGACAAGGTAGCAGGGTTGGAGGAAGCAGCCGACAGTGGCCGGGGGATGGGTTTGAATTCTGTGGCTTTGGCACTGAGCAGCCTCGGAGAGGAAATGGGCGACGCAGGAAGGCTGGCAGTGAACTGAGCGTGAGCTTGGGTGGCTTGGGAGTGCGCGAGCACGGGTGAATTCATAGGTGACACGCTGCGAGCGCAGGGGACGTAGGACGATGCGTTACCACCAACAAGCGGGGATGGAACAGGGGTGTGTGGTCTACGGAAACCAATGGAAAATGGAGAATTTGGAACTGAAGAAGGGGTATCAGGTCTGTTGCCAAGCCGTACAGAGTGAGAAGATGCTCTGGAAGATGGTCGTGAAGGGCGTCGGGTTGGTGTGAGGAACAGGAACGGAACGCCTGCCACGTCGTCGCGATGTCTGTGCATGAGGTCGAGGACGTGCTGTTCGAGCTGCAATGGAGTTAATTGAAATAAGACTAGACAGGTTGGAGACGAGGCACTGACCATATCGTCATCGACCCCGCACTCGGATTTGAGCAGGTCTTTGAGAGCGTCCTCTTGTTCGTCGGCGAGGAGCGTGGCGACCTTGTTCACGAGAGCGGTGCTGATACGGTTTGGGTCATCAGAGTCGTCTGCATCGTATGCCTCGAGGGGCGATCTGTGCTGCCGAGTTATAGCGGAGAGCTGCGCACGCGTGTGGGGGAATCGTTGAACTTGGCCGGCAGAGCCAAGGCCGTGCTCAGCTGCGGTGTCGTTGGCGCCGTCTGCGCTGGGCGGGGACTCGGAGAGCGCAGAGGGTAGCGTTAGCGTCTGGGGCATCGTTTGGTGACGGTGGGAGATGGTACGGCGATCTGAGACTGTGCATAGGACGTTGAGCGCCTCTTTCTCTGAGGAGCACCGTAGTGACCACGAGCACACAAATAACTTTATTCTCGACGCCGTCGCCAACGACGAGCACGTCCAAGTCAACGTCTACCTATCACTCATCCCACTGTACAAGCACATATTCTTCCCGCCAACATTCCTTGTCGTCCTGTCCACCGTCGTCCAGACAGCAGTCCTTCCCACACGAAAACACCATACAGGTACCCCATTCCATTCCTCGACTCCCTGGCTCCTTGCCGCGTTTGAGTGCATCCTGCACCGCTTTGATCCTTTGTTCGTCCGTCAATGTCCGCACATCCAGATGCTTGACGTCAACCGAGTCTCTCAGGACGTTGATCAGATTAGGCATCAGCTGACATTCGAACACCCGGCTCGAATTGCAACAGGGGCACGGGGGAATCGATGCCATGCTATAGGAGCGCTTCGCTGGCTGGACAACCTTGAAGTCGCCTTTTGTGACGGGGAGGGGTGCCTGCGTAGCCACAGGAAATAGCTGTTCGAAAACTTTATCTGATGCAAATGGTAGAGGCGTGCCTCCAAGTCCATATCTGCAAGGCACAGATTCTCGGTCGAGTCCAGACATCATCCACAATGTTGGCGACCCACCGAAGACACTGCTCTCCCGTAAATCCAACGCGCTTGGTAAATCGATCGAACACGTTGTCTATCTCCAACGAGTTTTCGTACGTTTCCAGTGCCCAAGTCGCATCTTTTCTGGCTTTGCCATCCGCCTCAACAGGATCCTCTATTTTGGCACTTGCCGGTACTTTTCCCTTGGAAGGATGTGGGATGTACTCGGATAGCGTCGACAAGTAAATAGCAGGGTAGGACGGTGCTGCGGCCCAGAATGAGTCTGCCACTCTTGTCGCAGTCATAGCTGTGATGAGCGAGTCCTTGGACGACAAAGAACCGTCGCTTTCCGCGTCACTGCAATCGTCCTGCTCGCGTTGATTGGAGGTATCAATCGGACGGTTGCCGAAAATTTGGTCGCCCAGACCAAAAGCCGTCGGTTCGGCAGTGGTCTTCATCTGGGTGACTGGTAAGCTGATAAAATGGGGATGAATATCAGTGAGGTTACTTACTGAAAATGGGTTGGCTGATGGTGTTGGATTTGGAGGCGTGGAGTTGATCGCCTTCTGTTGTCCAGTATTCGGTGCTTTCTTTTTTCTTAGCTTGGCTGCATAGACAGCATTATATCTCAAACCACGCCATGCCCGTATGCTGTTCGTGCTTAAGATGGATGACCTAATCGCACCAAATCATGCGTACCTTCCGGCCTGTCTTTGGCAAGTGGAACGAGCGCAACCCCAGACATACAAGGCACGGTCCATGGGACTGTC
>JBBPOB010000310.1:0-19560 GCA_038091275.1 Tylopilus subfusipes
GGGTGGCTCTGGCACTGTGATAGCTTGCTTGAGGAGGTCACTAAGGTGGTGGATGGCACCAGTCATTCCTGTCATTGCGAGGGCATTCGTCATCTGAGACTCAGGTTCCACTCGGCTGCGTTTGCTAGCCCATTAAGACGATGTGCCAGTGGTAGACGCAGCCCTAGCAGATGCGGCCCTAGCAGATGCAGCCTTGACAGACATCACTCTCACAGACCCCGCTTTGGCAGACCCCGTTTTGAACCGGCCTGGCATCTTATGGTCAGACAACTGCGTGGAAGGGAGAGTCGTTTGGGACGAGGCGAGAGTGAACCTGTCCATGTCTGAGAATGTACGCTTCCCACTTTCCGAAGATGAATTGTGGCCTTCGGTGCAGGAGGAGGCCAGTGAGCGGTGTGTAGGAGTAAACAGCTGCAGTGGGGTAGCAGCGATGGTTGGAACAGAAGTAGAACTGACGGATGGGTCAGGAATAGAGAACATGGCGGGGAATGTAGACTGGAATGTGGGAGTAGACAGCAGGGTAGTAGTAAAGGTTGGAATGGAAGTGGGACCAACGGATGGGTCAGGAATGGACAACTCAGGAGGGAATATAGACTGTGCAGGGATAAACTGAGATGTGGGGGATGACATGGACACAAATGCCGAAGACATTGATGGATGTGTGGCACGGTTCAATGTGGATATGATGTCATAGACTGCGGCCTGTTGAGTTTGGGGTTCATGCGATGTTACATCCGGAACGATGTTCAACAAGCGGTCAAAGTCAAAGTCAAAGTCGAGATCAGGATCCATCCCGATATCAGTCTCTAGGAGGTCAAGGGAGGGGGTGGGTTGAGGGTCCATCTGTGGTATGTCGCTATCGAGTGAAAGGGATGCATAGTCAGAAGTGATGGAGTCTAGCTCCTCTGTGAACTCTGAGTCTCCATCAAGAGACGAGGTTGCTTCTGCTGGTTGGAATGAGAAGTCACCGTGGGTATTCCCATCAGGAAGTATCTGGCACATTTTTTGATAAAAGATCCAACCATTGTTTTGAAATGGAGCAAGATCTTTGGCTAAGGATGACTGAAAACACATATATTAGCATTGTGAACCGAATGGAGTATAACACATACCTGGCTTTGGATAAACGAATTCCAGGCTGCGACTTCACTCGCAGAAATGATATTTGCGCCGTGCTCATTGTCCCAGTGGACACCCAAGCGACCTCGATACGTCTCGATAGAACTGTAGATTCGTTTTAACCAAGTCCACTTGGTTGCTGCTTGTTTAGAGGTCTTATTGGACTTGAGATATTCCACTGCAGCACTGAAGGTGACCTCTTTGAACCCCCCTGTATCACCGAGCTGGGATCTGTTGTTGATCAGGAAATCAAGGAGATTATGTGTTTCTTCAATAGACCAGGTAACACGGGTTCTTCTCATCGCTGGCACTTGGGCTCTTGACATGATTTGGACTGTTTTCACACCGCAGAGACCGATGAAGGCTGCAAAGCCCAAGAGGAAATTGTGAAGGTATTGGGGGGAGGGGAGAGAGAGGCAAGGAGTGGGTTGGAGCATGGCCATTGACGGGAAGGTGAAATTTTGAGCTCCGCTTGCTTGGCATCCAGCTCGCCGACAGACCCCTTTCCTTAGCCACTCATTTATGCTGGCATTTGGTTGATTATAGCCAAAATAGTGGTGCTTCCTGGGTTGTCGAACTGGCTCTTAAGGGAGGCCTCCTTGAGGGTATTCCTGACTGTCTGTGAGCAGACAGGGGTGCTGATGATGGAATTGATGAAATGAGTTGCCTCAACTGCATTGTCAGCCTTGCCAGTAATGATTTGTTGAACAATAGCACATTTATTGATAGAAGAGAGCTTGGAAGGACATCCGTCATGATGGTTTTCTTTCTCTGGCTGGATTTCCTGAAGGGCCCTAGCCACAGTAGACTTTCCTATGCCAGTTTGGGATGCAATTTTTCAGCAAGAAAGGTCAAGAGAAGCAAGAGAGATGATGTTATCTATTTAAGTAGCAAAGAGATGTTTCATGGTGATAATGAGGGAATATATTTGTGATGACAGAGTTTATATATATCATATCATAATTGATTATATAATGGTGACATAATATACTACTTACCTAAGGTATGTAATCATCTTACAGTACTCCAGGGTCTGATATATGTGATGCAAACTCAAAGTCAAATAACTGTCCCAATGAGTTGTTATTTTGATATGGCTGCCATTCCATCAAATCTTGACCAATTCCTTTGAATCCTGGACATATAGAAAGCCGAGAGTAAGTATGATTTTCCATTTACTCATAGTTTTGGGTGAGGTTTAGGGGTTATCACACCCCATCACACTTAGTGAAAAACATGCAAATATTGGGACAGTTTTTAAGCCACTGTTGGAATGGCTGCTTGAGACTGGATGGCAACAGGACATTGTGGAATTGGACAACATGTATATGTTATGGCCTACTGACCAAGATTGCACATGTGATTGGGTCATATTATGTAATATTTAACTATATTCACATGGGGGTCATGGCTGGTGTGGTGTGGTGTGGTGCAATGTATGGTGCAAACTCTACTCAACTTTGAGCTCCCCTAATGTCTTTGGACAAACAATATAAGTGAGCAGCACTCCTTCATCAGACAATACAAATGTAAACATTTGAGTGAAATTCACTTTTGAGTTAGAAAGAAGCTCAGCTATGATTATCTATGTGTACTGTCATTGTGGGTCCATTACACAACCAATACATTTGTATATCTCACATGAAAATGCAAGACTTGTCTAACCAGATCATTGCCATCTAATCAATATCTTTACATTTTATCAGTCATCCTCCTCCTCCTCCTCCTCTTCATCCTCCTCCCCTCCTGTAGATTTAAGAGTATTTCCATACTGAATGAGCTGCTGGCAGTATTGAAAATACAGCCCATCTGCAGTAGGACTACTTTGAATAGTAGATGCAATGAAACCCAATACCTTCCTATAAGCCTTTGCATATGTAGCAACTGGAATAGCCTTCTTCTTCAATACCCTGACTCCAACTCCTTCAAACTGAGAGTAATGGCTGCTATAGCCATTCCCATGATGGGATCAAAGTGTTCATACTAACCAAGTGGCCACTGTGAAGCTTTTTTCAAATTACCTCTGTGGTCAAGAGCTTGACTCTTGGATGATGGAAATATTGATGGACCAGATCTCCAGAGGAAGACTAAATGGATCAGAAAATTATAAGACACTGGGAGACTAGATCACATACTGTTTCAGTCAAGTGCAGAAAACCAAAGTTTGTCTGTGCAAGAAGCACCTTGACATTATTGGGCTGTATCTGAATTTGAACCTGGGGTGGGAGATCCATAGGGGGATGGATATTAAGTGTGCTTTCAATGAGGGTGAATGCAGTAGAACAAAAAGCATTGTGTATAGACTGGATCTCAGCAGTCAAACTCTTGACTAGATCTGACCCTTTTGTGACCATGACATCTATCAGACAATATTTGAGTGATTTAAACAAGTGATGGTAGTGACATACCTTCTTCAAGAACAGCTATGGATCCAATGGTTATTGCATTAGTGATGATTGATTTATGAAGAGATTGTGGGGGAATAGTATGTTGGGTAAACAATGACCTCTGAACCTCACATTTTGCATGGCAGCAAAGAGAAATTTGGTCTTCAGGTTCAAGATCTGATAACTTCACCTTACAGGTATTGGAACCAGGTGGCACACCATCAACAGTGGCAAACTGCACTGGCATTATCACAGAAGATGGGAGGGAATGGGTAGGGGATAGCTGGTTTGCCGCTTGTCTTATACAAGTGGCAACCTATGAAGCAACTGTTTGAACAGACTAAAGAAGAGTTTACCATCTGTGATCAATGGCCTTGGGTTATATTACCTGGATAAAGCTCTGATGCTGACTGCCCAAGCTTTCTTTACTGCCACACAAAGGATGCATAGCAATCACATGACTTCCCTGCAGACTCACCAATGTGGCAAGCTGCTGCTGAGCTGTCATTTCAGCATGGAAGATCAACATAGTAGACAATCCTCCATACAGATCAGAAGTCCAGCTGCCCTACAGATAGTTAGTCTGGCCTGGAATGGGCACATTGTGGCATGCTGGATAGATAGGGCCAGTAGGGATAGTGGAGTAGAAATCAAGGGTGGCTGTGCCTATAGGGCCTGTAGGGACAGTGGAATAGAGGCCATGGGATGTTGCACCTGTAGAGAGCTGAAGTAGAGGCTCTGTGTGAAATTGTGGTTCCTGAGATGGTTTATCTTGTCCTTCTCCTCCTCCCAGGACTTGACCACATTGTGGGTGAATATATGGTTGAGCATGTTGTCATTCTCATAAGCTCATGGTTGAGGTGAAGAGATGAAGATGGGAACAATAGGAACAAGTAATGGGATAAGCAATGAGGCAAGCAATGGGACAAGTGATGGGGTGAGTGATGGAATGAGCAATGTGTTACGTTTCTCCTAATCCTTAGTAGTTACTTCACATTTCATACACTTTTACTTCACTACTTATTAGATGAGTCATGCCTAGTAGATGAGTCATAACTAGTCAGATCACTTAGGAATGAGTCATAGCTAGTCATATGACTATCAGCCTCATGGATACCTCATGTATTTCATCTCTGTACACTATCTCTGCCTCATGCCCCTATCTCATCCTCATGTTCATTTTTATGCACTCCTCATGTACATTCTGATTCACTATGACTCCCCTTCAGCCTCTAGGGTATGATCCAGCTATCTGGGCTGTACACACATGTATTCCTCATGGTAAATAAGACACAGGATATTTTAGATCTACCATACACATGTACAAACCTTAGAATAGTATATAAAGGCCCAGGTGAATGACTGGCTCCCCCCAGTCTTGTTCACTTGGAGTTTTCCCATTCTCCACTGTTCACTGATTCCTAGCCCTGCTTGCTTCTTGAAAGACTATCAGCTCTTCAGTGAGTCTGGTCATTTCACAATGGGACAAGTGATGGGGTGAGTGATGGGACAAGCAATGGGACAAGTGATAGGACAAGTGATAGGAAAAGTGATAGAACAAGTGATAAAACAAGTGATGGGATGAGCAAGAGCAATAGGATGAGCAATGGGGTGAGCAATGGGATGAGTGATGAACATCAGCAAAACCCTTTGGCACTAGCCAACCTTGTATAGTACTGCACAGTGACCACAGTGACTACAGTCCCCACAGCTAGGTCCCTAACTGTACAGTTCACTCACAGTCTTTTACAGTCAATCCACAGCTGGTTCACAGTTTGGCACAGTCAATCTACAGTTCACTCACAGTCAGTGTATAGTGATAGCATATACATTTATATGTGTGTTGCATCATATGTGCATAATTGTATTCAAATCATAGGGCTTATTGTATAGTGCTGCACAGCTTATGTCACATAATGTCACAGTGCTCATACAACAACATCACAGTCCTCACACAGTCCACAGTTTATACAGTCCATAGTGAACAGTAGGATTTAAAAATGTATTTTTTGTAGCTATATTACAGAGTATAGAGTGAGAGGGAGGATGAGGTCTATGTCGTTGTCATCAGTCACTGGCAAGTAAGAGGGGGACAGGGCCAGTTGTCTTTGTTGTGTCACTGCAGAGTGAGAGGGAGGACAAGGGCAGCACCATTGTTGTCATCACATTGCTGGCAAGTGAAAGCAAGGGCAAGGGTCATGTTGTTATTGTCATGTCACTGCTGAGTGAGAGGGAGGACAAGGATGACATCATCATTGTCGTCATGTTGCTGGCAAGTGAGAGGGGGGATGAGGGCCTTCTCCTTCTTGTTGTCATCACATTGCTGGCAAGTAAGAGGGAGGGCAAGGGCAAGGGCTATCATTGTCATTGTTGTGTTGCTGGCAAGTGAGAGGGGAGACAAGGGCCTCATCATCATTGTCATCATTGTCATCATTGTCATTGTCATTGTCACATTGTTGGCAAGTGGAAGGGAGGGTGAGGGCCACATCATTGTTGATATCACATTGCTAGCAAGTTAAAAAAAGGATGAGGGCCATGTTGTTGTCATTGTTGTGTCACTGGCAAGTGAGAGGGAAGGCAAGGGCCATGTTGCATTGCTGGTGGGAAAGGGGGAGGGCAAGGGAAGTGTCCTCATTGTGTCGCTGCTGAGGGAGAGGGAGGATAAGGGTGTTGTTGTTGTTGTTATTGTCATGTTCTGGCAAGTGGGAGCAAGGGCAAGCAAGAGCCATATCATCATCACATTGCTGCCAGGTGAGAGGGAGGATGAGGGTGTTGTTGTTGTTGTTGTCACATCACTGGCAAGTGAGAGAGGGTGAGGGCCATGTCATTGTCATCACATCACTGGAGAGTGAGAGGGAGGATGAGGGCTGTTGTTATCATTGTCATGTCACTGGCAAGTGAGAGAGGGCAAGGGCCACATTGTTGTCACATTGCTGCTGAGTGAGAGGAAGGATGAGGGTGGCATCATCATTGCTATGTTGCCAGTGAGTGAGAGCAAGGGTGAGGGACATGTCATTGTCACATTGCTAGCAAGTGAAAGGGGAGATGAGGGCCTCATCATCATCATTGTGTTGCTTGTAAGTAAGAGGGACAAGGGCCACATCATTGTCATTGTTACATCACCCTCGTCGTCATTGCATTACTACCAAGTGAGAGGGAAGACACTACGACGTTGCTGGGGAGTGAGAGGGAGGACAAGGGCCATGTCATCGTCATCATGTCACCAGTGAGTGAGAGGGAGGATGAAGGACCAAGGTCACTTCATCATTGTTTCCAACAGAAGTCACATAATGTGCAATGCCTCACATGCCCCCTCCACATGCACATGTGACAACTACAATAACAACACAATAACAACAACAATGACAATGCTGATGACACCATCATGCATCCTCATCCTCCACACACAATGACCACAACCACAATGACAACCCTGCCCTCACCCTCACCCTTCTCCACACACAACAGCAACAATGCTGCCATTGGGCCTTCTCATCCTCATCCCTCTCCATCATGACACAACAGCAACAAAAATGCCATCACATGCCCTTGTCCTCATCCCCCTCCACCATAACACAACAGCAATGACAACACTGTCACATGCTGTCATTCTCCACACATGACAACCATGACCACAATGACAACCCTGCCCTCATCTGCCCCCTCCTTCACATATGACCATGATCACAATGCTGCCATTGTGCCCCCTTGTCCTCATCCCCCTCCATTGTGATGTGACAACACCCTGTTGGAGATACAGACCATCTGTACTGTTTTACTACCATTATTGACTACATACTTTACTACATTTCCTTTTATGGACACAGCACACAGTAAACATGCACTCACTTCGTTCCTCTTTCCTCCAGTCTTGTACCATGTTGACTGGAGGTAAACCACTTCATATTTACTTTACTCAATTTACTTACTCACCTGTACATAGCTTAACATCTTTGTACAGTTGCTGCACTCCAAGAGGTTATGAGCCCTGCCTAGCATAGAAATCCTCACCTGAGACTCACAATATATGGTACACAAGCTCAAAAACAAAATAGAATCACTACTAAATGATATCAAACACCATCAAACACCATCTAATGACATCACCATGTCACACCACATCCCAGACCAATTCCATGGCTGCAGTCACAGCCTACAAGCCGCCAGACTGTTGCAACTATCCCAGAGCATAGTTGGACACCTCCACCCAGCTACCTTTCCCACAGATGATCCATGACAACAGGAAAGTCAACACAGCAACTCAGAAGGCAGAGTGCACTACACAACACACCTCCATCCAAGTGCTTCTGTCAGGCCAACACAGCCTAACTTGTGTTCACCACCAATTCAGGTTGAAACCTGACTTCCAACCCCTACATGTTCACCACATCCCACCACACCATACAACTTCGAATCCCTTGGGATTTTCAGTGATGAAAACATGGATGACACCAATATCACCCACCCCACACTAAAGTGATCTGTTGAGCCCTCTAAATTCAAATACATCATGAATATCAACCCCAAACTCTTCGTGATGACCCCCAACTACATGTTTTGGTGAATGAGTGTACACCATGTGCTCCACATGACTCAGGAGTCCCTCCACAGTTACCTCAAACCCAAATTCCATTCCTCTGACATAACCCTGTACTGGGCAGAACATGTCTGATGGGAATGTGAAAACAACCTTGTTTGCACCATTCTGACATCTTGCATGGAACCTAAGGCACTACAGCAGCTTGGACACTTTTGATGCATATCCAACATGTGGAATGAAGCACAAAAATTATATTCTGGCACCACCACCACAGACTGGACCCTCACCATCACCAAACTTGTCACCACACACTACAAAGACAGTGAAGATGCTACAGAACACATTGCTGCTATGAAAAGGCTTTGCTGTGACCTCATAATGATAAACTGCAATGTCAACATCAACCTTTTTGCATGCTTCCTATGCATATCCATGCCCTCAACTTGGAACTATGTCTTCACTGCACTACCTGAGCATTACACAACTGCCAAAATCAAGTGCCACATCTGTGACAAATATGGGGTATGCAATAGCCAAACTGTAGTGTCATCATTCCACATGAACAAAATGAACTCAAAGGGGAGTGACAAAAAGGGGAAGGAGAGAAAATATTGCTCATGGCATCAGTCAATGAGTCACAACATGAAGGAATGTTATCAGAAGGCAAAACACAAGGACACTAAGAAGGGGAAAACTAAAAAAAGTGAAAAAGACAAAGAAAAAGACAATGTGGGCAAATCCAAAGAAAAGTCAAAGGCTAAAAGCAATGCTAAGCCCAGCAAGCCAAACCATGGCCAGTGGGTGAACCAAGCTGTTGCCAATAACAAGAGTTAATCCAATGCAAAACACTTAGACTCAGACCTCAGCTACATGACATACCCCACACATGATGCACCTGCACATTCCCACTTTGGCTGGATCCTCAATGGTGGCTCCACCAACCACATATGTACTGAATGTTCTGCTTTTACAATGTTCACTCTGACCAATGACTCAATCAAGGGCATTGTCAAAGATGGCCCAGAGCTACAAGTCCTCAGCACTGGTGTGGTATTAGTCATGGTCTCAGTACACAACAAGCCAGACCACACAATATGACTCACAAATGTGAGCTACTACCCCAATGCCCATGACAACCTCATATTGGAGAGTTGAATGGGTTGAAAAGGGATGGAGATCATGAAACATGGCAGTAGGCTCACTATCAAGAAGCCCAATGGCAAAATTGTTATAGAAGGTCAACTTCACAGTAACTTATATGAAATCAACAGTGCCATCGCACCACCCACTGCCCACCACAATGTCACCTTCACTGCCCAATCACTGCCCAACCTCAACCTATGGCACACCCACTTTGGCCATATCAGGCTTAAGAGCCTCTGCTATCTTGACCACCATGACTTAGTCATCAGAATGGACCTCTGAGGAAAGGGGGACCTATTCCCATACAACGGCTGTGTGAAGGGCAAGCACCACTGGGCACCATTCCCATCCACCACCATGAACTGAGCCAAGAAAATTATCGAATGCCTATATATGGACCTACAGGGTCTGTTTAATGCATCCATCCAAGGGTACATTTACATGCTTGCCATCATTGACAACTACAGCCAAAAAGGCTGGAAGGAATTCCTACAACATAAAGACGATGCCCACAAACTCATCAAAACCCTAATCTGGCACCTTGAAACCTACACCAACCGATGTGTAAAATTCATTCAATCTGACCGCAGCAGAGAATTTATTGATAAAAAACTCAAATCTTACTTCCAGGAAAAAGGGATCACATATGAGCTCACTACTCCATACACACCACAACAAAATGGTGTTGCCAAATGATTCAACCAGACCATCCATGAGAGCACACTGGCAATGCTCAGTGATGCTGAACTCTCAAAGGGGTTTTGGCCTGAAGCACATGAATATGCTAACTTTGTTCACAACCGCAGCCCCACAAAGGCACTACCATGATTCACCCCCAATGAAACCTTCTATGGCAAAAAGCCCAGCATCACCACCCTCTGCATTTTTGGCTCATAATGCCACATCCACATTCCTGCTCAATACCACCACAAACTCAATGCATATTCCATCGATGGAATCCTGTGCAGTTTTGAGCAAGAATCTAAGGCCTACAAGGTCTGGGTCCCCTCAAAACATAAATTCATCACTTCTTATAATGTCCTCATCTACGAGAAAACCCCCAGCCACATCACTAACACCGCTTCAAGTGAGGGGGTGTCTACTCCACATCCTCATGCTGCTTTGATTAAGGGGGTGACAACAGCAACAAACAACAAACAAACCTCCACTACAGATTCAACTCCACACACTAAGTCTACAGCATCTACTGACTCAACTCTACAACTCCCACACCAATTCAAACACACCACACACCCATCCTGAAAGAGAGAAGCTGCCAATAAGCAAAAGGCTGAACAGGAAAAGGCAAAAGCATAGTGGAAGGCAGACTGCAATGCACACAGGACACTGGATGAGGAAATTGAAGCACCTGTTGAGTCAACCACCATTGGAAAAATCATGCAGATTGCTTACCTTGCTACACATGGCAACAACATCCCCCAAAACTTTTGGAAAGCCATGACAGGCACAGATGCCAACCACTGGTGGACTACGATAGAGGAAGAAGTGGATATGCTAAAGAAATGAGGAACATGGAAACTGGTTGACAAACCATGAGATTGCAAGGTTGTCAGTTGCCACTGGACCTATGTGATCAAACATGGTCCGAACAGCAAGATTCTGCACCACAAAGCTCACCTTGTCACCCAAGGCTATTCAAAAATCCCTGGCCTCAACTTCAGCAATACATACTCTCCCACTGTCCATCTCAACTCACTCTGCACCATCCTCCACCTTGCTGCAGCCCATGGTTGGTACCACTGTCAAGATAACATTACCAGCATATTCTTACACGGTAAAATTGACCATGTCATCTACATGCACCAACCTCCAGGCTTTGAGGATGGTATAGACAGGGTCATGCAACTACTCATGGGCCTCTATGGTATCAAACAAGGTGCCTACCTATGGAACAAGCACATGCATGAGAAGCTCATCTTATGTGGCTTCACTCGCATCTCTGCTGACTATGCCATATACTGTACATTCAAGTCAGTGAAAAAGGGAAATCCATTATCATAATACATGTCAACAACACGCTCACTGTCACCAACATGAAATCCATGCTCAAACAGATCCAGAAACTCCTCCACAATCTCTTCAAGATGAAGGAGGACCCAGACTGGCTCATGGGCATCAAACTCACAGACAACTGCAAGAACCACACAGTCACCCTCTCACAAGTGCAATACATTGACACACTACTCCATCACCACCATATGGACTTCTGGACTCCTATTTTGACATCAATGGAGAAGGACCTCATCCTATTCAAGGCAGACTCCCCCTGGAATGACACTAAGAAATAGGAAATGGCCCAATACCCTTACCACGAAATTCTTGGTGGCATCACCTGGCTATCCATTGTCATGTGCCCCAACCTTGCCTTTGCAGTCAGCCAACTTGGCCAATTCAGTGCTAACCCTGGAAACCACACTGGAATGTACCACTCCATGTCCTATGATACATAAAGGGCACCTGAGACCTCACACTCACCCTTGGCTGAGTCAGCAATGCCAACCCAGACATTCTCATGGGATACACAGACATAAGCTGGATGTGTGATCTGAATGACTTCAGTTCCACCTCAGGCTATTTATTCAAGCTCAGGGATGTCACTATATCATGGAACAGCAAAAAGCAGCCCACTATCATAGCCTCATTCACAGAATCTGAGTATATGGCCATGGCACATGGCACAAAACAAGTTCTGTGGCTACACTACCTACTCATGAACATCAGCCACCTTGTTGACCCTGTTCCCCCCACATCCATCTTCATCAACAACACTGGTGCCATTGCACTTGCCAAAGAAGCCTGTTTCCACCCACACATGCAACACATTGGTGCACAATACCACATATCACGACAATAGGTCAAACTTGGCACCATTGCTTTCACTCATGTGCCAACCGCCGAAATGCTTTCCAACAGCTTCACAAAGCCACTTGTGTGTGATGGAATCATAAAACTGGTCAATGGGTGCACACTACAACCAGTCTGAGGGGGTGTGTTGGAGATACAGACCATCCATACTGTTTTACTACCATTATTGACTACATACTTTACTACATTTCCTTTTATGGACACAGCACGTGGTAAACACACACTCACTTCATTCCTCTTTCCTCCAGTCTCATACCACATTCACTGAAGGTAAGCCACTTCATATTTACTTTACTTAATTTACTTACTTACCTATATATAGCTTAACATTTCTGTATAGTCACCACACTCCAAGACCCCTTTGTATGCTCCCACCCTCATCCTTCTTCACATATGATGACCATGACAGTGATGCAGACAATACAACAATGACACCCTCACCCTTATTCTCATTCCCCTCTATCATGACATGATGGTGACAATGCCCTAACCCTCACCCTCCCCACATGCAATGATGATGATGACAACACCCTCACACCCTCATCCCTAGCCTCCTCCACCATGACACAATGGCAATGATGATGCCCTCACCCTCACCCTCCCCCACACATGACACAATGACAACACCCTCACCCTCAGCCTCCTCCACCATAATGTGGCAGCAATGATGACCCCCCATGCATCCTTGCCCTCACCCTCCTCCACACACAACAATGATGCCCTTGCACATCCTCATTCCCAGCCTCCACTGTGACATAATAGCAACAATGATGCCCCCATATGTCCTTATCTCCACCCTCCTCCACACATGACAACCATGATAATAATGCCAACAATGACACTGCCAACAATACCCTTGTTCCACATGCAATGACCACAATGTGACGATGATGATGCTGCCCTCACACACCCCTCCCCTCACACTGAGGGGGTATCAAGTTGGTTCCTCCACATTCAAGTCTGCAGGAAGTCTGGATGGAACTAAGGAGGGTAGAGGTAGGTAAGCATAGGATGGACTGGAGGTCCAATGGAGATACAGATAGGGGTACATATGGGACTTGGCACAGGACTTATATGTTGTGCCCTTGCCTAGACTCATTGTCCCAATTTTAAAGGAGCAGAGGTTCAAGGTAGGAGGAGCTGGGGAGTCAAAAAGTGAGGAGGGACAAGAGCAAGGAGAAGTGACCATTGTTAATATTCATACTGAAGTTATATGGCAGTAATGACAGGAGTTATATAGTAGGAATTCAGATTGGAGTTCAGAGTTCAGAACAGGAGAAGCATATGGTAAGGAACAAGATGAGTAAGAGGATATGTGGAGAGAGGAGATGAGACAGGAGTTACATATGGTTAAGAACAAGGAACAGAGGAGTACATGTGAAGCAGAGATTGGAAGGGAGTAAGGTATTAATGGGATGCATGTGGAACAAAGGTCAGGTAGCAGTACAATGGAGGTCCAATACAGAGGAGGTAAACTCTGAGGAAAGTCCTGTGGTCTAGGGTGAGGGTGAATCAGAGTTGGTTCAGAGCAGGGCAGAGGTGTTAACAGAGGGGGGGAGTAAGGATCAAAGATGGATATGATGAAGGATACAGAAGTGATGGTACAACACACACCATTGTGCATATTGTACCATTGCTTCTGTAACCCTGTAAGCCTCACTAGCATACAGTTATGTGTACCACTGTACTATATCTACCCCTAATCCTTATAGAGATGCAGCAGTAGCCCTTTGTCTCATACCTTGTAATCCCCGTATAGAGCATGGTCCTGTTTTTTGTGTCCACCATTCTTAGTGTTTCTGCCATTGGCCATAGCCAGTTTTCAAACCCCCATGTTTGCCCCTCCCTCCCTGCTTGTACCTATGGATATACCCACTGCAGGTGCAGGTATGGGTCTGGTTTAGTGTAGAATATATAACCTATACTGTACTAGACTGTACCACTGCTGTGAATTCCTGTTAGTTTGTTGTTGCTTTGGCTGTGAGCTGTGAGTTGCTGTGTCTTGGCTATGGACTGTCAGCCACTGTGTCTCAGCTGTGAGCTGCTGGTTGCCTGGGAGATGCTGTAAGTATTATGAAATGCTGTCACTAAATCAGGATTTTGCTGATAATGGGACAAGTGATGGGACAAGCAATAGAACAAGCAATGGGGCAAGCAATGGGACAAGCAATGGGGTGAGCAATGGGACAAGCAATGGGGTGAGCAATGGGACAAGTGGTGGGACAAGCAATGGTCTAAGATCACAACAAAAAGGTATGAGAAATAATGATATTGCAAGAATGAGCACATGACTATTGAAGTACAGGGCTATGAGAACAACTTCCGATGAGGGTGAGCACAGATTGATCATGCAGGATGAACATCCACTTTGGGTGGTCAACACAGAATCAAGTCGAAAGCCAGATCATGGTGATCAACCCACATCCCTAAAAAAGAGGAAAGAAAGAGTGCTTACTTTACTTGGACTTGTCATTGCCTTTGTCAACTTCATTGTTGTCTTCAATGCTGTCACAACTCTCCCTGATATCTGACAATAACACACTGGGGCTACCTGCCAAGTCCTTTAAGCCACTGGTTGCCTATCCTTTGACCAAGATCAACATACCAGTAGATAATTGATGTAACTGTATGTCAGCTGTGGTCAGGAAAATGAGCTCATCAGTGTAGACAGCATGGTGGTAAGATATGTTGTCAGCTATACTCTGGTCATTCATAATCTCCTGCAACGAAGTGATCTCACCCTCAACAGGGCCAAGAGCACTGTGCATGTCTTGATCAATGGACTGTATAAAGTCTCACTATTTCTCCAAGGCATCAATTTCAGCTTGTGTGACAGCAATCTGAGCCAAAATGCACTTCTTAAAGGCCAATCTGGCAATATATGCTTTGGTGACAGTGTCAACAACCCATCCTTGAACAATTGCTCCCCCTATCATGTAGTTAGCCTGGATATCATTGTAATCTGATAAGGACATACTACAATCGCATCCTTAGATCCTGTGACTGCACCATATGATGACCACCCAATAAATCACATCACAAATCAAAGTTCTAATGGAGGAGTGCCTGGAAGTTGATATGGCTGGAATTTGCAGTGCATGTGCATTCATGCTTCCAATGTACATTGCCTGGGTGATGGCAGACAGAGGCTGGATGCTCTGGGTGGTGAGCTTAATGAAGAAGATGAAGGTGGAGAAGAGCTGGGTAAGTTGCATCCCATATGTTGCTTCTTCATCTGTGGGTATACAGGATGGCATAGAGAGGGAGATTGGAAGATATCTGGGTCAATGTGTATAATACTGGGGTTGGTTCTGAGAGAACAATCACTGGAAGACATTACAGAGGATGAAAGCAGAGGGAGAGACATTACAGAGGACGAAAGCTGAGAGAGTGGATCCATATCCATAGGTGGTGGGAAGTAAACTTTGACTCAATGGAGTTTGAAAGACTTAATGAATCTATGCCTGTCAGTGGTCTCTGTGGACGAGTTGGACAGCTTTTCCCCAATGACAACACATAGACAAGCTTTCAATGACAACAATTTCTGATGGCTGAAGCTGAAGACTCACAAGGACAATTCAATGAAAGGTGAGTACTTGAGTCCTGTACGTTCGATTTACTATCCACATACTCAAGTCATCTTGAAATGGGACGTCTCATGCTCAACCTGCAGTGCTACATTTCACTCCCTTGCACTACTTGCACACCACTTCAATGATTCACAGGGCCATTGCTCCTTACATGAGAACAAAGTGCACTATCCCCTATCCCCTGCCTTTTACTCTTGTGATGAAGAAGAAGTCACCAGTCACTATCATCCAACTTCTGGCTATATTTTTGGAAAAGGA
Source organism: Tylopilus subfusipes (assembly GCA_038091275.1). Taxonomy (NCBI): domain Eukaryota; kingdom Fungi; phylum Basidiomycota; class Agaricomycetes; order Boletales; family Boletaceae; genus Tylopilus; species Tylopilus subfusipes. The sequence continues at coordinate 15,924 of JBBPOB010000310.1, forward strand.
GATATGCTACAAGACTCCCTGAGGGCTGATTAGTATGAGAGACATTGAAAACTTGTCATGTACTACCCATTTGCAGATGAGGACGAATGGGAGCTTGCCAAGTTCCTTTCAATACACCTCACACAGATGGATATCAAAGAGTTCCTCCGTTTAAAATGGGTATGACACACTCATACTGGGATTTCACTGATCTTTAACTGCCAGATAGTTAAAATCACACAACCAACTATTGTTTACTTCTGTGGATCAATTACTCAGGTGGATTGATGCATTACCCAGTGGCCCAACTTGGCAGTGCACCACACTCACAGTCCCTGGTTGCAAAATGATCTATCCAATCTGTTTGATGTGGCACAATGCACAAGAGGTTGTCAAAGACATCTTGCACACTCCCATTTTTGCAAACTATATGACCTTTGATCCACATGTTATCATGCACAACTCAGTGCAGGAATACAGTGAATTTTTTATAGCAACCAAGTGCACCATATCCAGGTAAGGTATATTGTACTTGTCTTATACTTGTCTCACTTCTATCAGGACCAACTACCAGAAGGTGCCACAATCATCCCAATCATCATCTCATCTGATAAGACTACTGTAACACATCACACAGGAGCTCTTGAGATGCATCCCATCTTCATCACTATAGGAAATATCCAATCCAATGTTAGAATGCAGGCCTCATTCTATGCCTGGCGCTGCATTGGATTCATTCCCACATCTGAATTTAAAGTGCACCAGGACTTTCAGACATTGTTACTCTCTTATCTGTTCCACCAATGCATGGACATGATCTTTACCTCCCTCAAGCAAACTGCAGAGACAGATGTTGTGATGACCAACTCCCTCAGATACATCTGAAACTGTTTCACTCCACTCATTGCCTATATCACCGATTTATCAGAGCAACAGTTGATTGTGTGCATTGCCAAGAACACTTCTCCTGTCACCACCACTACTCTCCCTGAATTCAGTGACCTATTTCAACACCCACCTCAATCAGGCATCACCACACTTGAGCAAATTGCCCAGATTTGTGCTCACACTCATCCATGGAATATTGTGGTATTCCAAGAGAAAGCAAAGGCTCTGAAACTACTTGGCATTCACTTCCATTCTGATGAGATTGAAGGTTCACAAATCTAATGTACTCTTTGATTAGTGAGCTTCTCCATTCTGGCCACAAGTACGTCTTTGATCACCCTCTAAAGTGGTGCAAAGAGGCTGCTGGCACTCAAATCCTCAATGCTCATTACAAAATGCAACCTAAGTGTGTTGGGATGAGGCATTTCAACTCTGGAATCTCCCACATCAACCAAATGACTGGATGCGAGCACCGAGACATTCAGTGAACTCTTGTACTAATGCCTGCAAAAGCTTCACCAGTTATTACACCCCTCTTTATTCATTGCATTTTGTTATGCCACAAGGCATATACTAACCTCTAAAGGCTAAGAGTATGTAGGCTTCTCCTAAGAGGATGGTTTTAGTATTAAGATTCCTGTTGAGGGAAACGATGTGGATGACAAGTAATGTGTCAAGGAGGGAATCCTTAATCCCATGAGAGGCAATGGCAACAAGAGTTCAAGCAGCGGAGTTGAATGCTCCAATTAGCTCCAAGAATTCTGAAGGCAAAGCTTCAGACGTGATGTTGCTTACTGTCATAAGTCGACCAAGGAAGTCTTTAGACTAAGCAACCAGAGGTTACTTAGGACATGGCAAGGTTTGATCACAAGAGTAGGATTGCAGTGAAGTGTAATCCAGTATAAGGTAGAGGCTAGCTATTCAAGAGAACCAGCATAAGGAAAATGGACTCTACCCGTCGTGTTTTAAATAGTACGGGGTCCATCGCACAGACCAAGACAAGAAAGGAATTAGAGAAATTGTACGACCCGAGGGAACCTATTAGAAAGTGAGGGAAGAGGTCGTACAATCTGAAAACCAATGAGAAATTGTGGATAAGAAGTCGTACCATATGTACGAGCTTCCAATGGGAAGGTGAGATCCTGTATCCAAAACAGGATCAGGATTAGTAATACACAGATGAAGTGGAACACATAGACAAAGCATTGGTAGTACAAGGAGAGAAAAGGAAATTGTAACACATTTGGTCTATTATCAAATTCATCTATTGGGTGCAGAGTCCTACCCACACCAATGCCAGTCTTATCTCAATGGTGGTAGCTCTCTGTGAATTTCATGAGACAAAGGACATGGTACTGCAAGCTGAAGCTCATTGTGGTACAAAATGTTACAATCAACCTACTCTTTTCATCTGTTATACTCATATCCGTTGCATACCAATCCCCTACGGCTATATGGGAAATATACACTTCCGAAACGGACCACTTTCTCCTTATCCTTGGTCCGCTCTCTGTTTACTTCATTGAACTGTAACTAATCCCCAAGCCGTTCACTTCGGACTTCTGATCTTCTCGGAAGGGGATATAACTCATCTACGCTTAGTATTGATATGTTCTCATTGGACATATACTCCTCTAATCAGTTCTCTCACACTGATTACGTGTCCCACATTACTCACTTTCCAATCGTTCTCCAATGTTCCTTTCTGTTCTACGATTATGCATCTTACTAGTTCAACACTATATAAAGACCCGTAGAACATATTGTATTCTTCATACTTGATCTTCTGAATCCTACGTTTGGTCTCGTATCCAAGTACGATCGACTTGTCTCCTCAACCCTTGACCCTGGAAGTCCAATTGACTTCATATCCTCGACCTTGACAGTCCATTTGACTGTAACCCTTGACCAGGCATAGATAGTCCGTCTGACCACAAACCTTGACCCAAGCATTCTAGTTCTTGAGGACGCAGTGTCTCTTCGTGAGTACCTCCCTCGAGACAAGAGCAAACTTTCAAGTGTTCGTCTACCAACAAACGACCAACGTAACACAAAAGGTGTGAAAAATGATTTCAACATACCGAAACTGGAATCCTTCCAGAGTTTCACATGGAACATTATGGACAATGGGGCACTGATCCAGTACACTGCAGACATCACTGAGCACCTGCATATAACCCATTGCAAGATTCCATTCCAGTGGACAAACCAGAATGCCAGCACATTTGTTGACCAAGTCATTGGATTACTCAACCACACTGAAAACATCTGTCATTTTGATCTGTACCATATTCTGCACCATTCAAGTATGCTGCTAGAAAGTATCATTGCCATTGAAGACAAACACATGGCAGGTATTGACCCCACCCTCTTGTTCATCTCTCATATAGCTCCCAATGAAAAGATCTCATTTATGGGACCATGTCCTTTCTGCAACCATTTCACCAATCCCCACAGTTTCATGTCCTCAGATGGCACTATAGCTTTTCATGCAACTATGAAGCCTGATGCCACTGGTCTCTCAATTGCAGCAATGCAGACCACCTATTACTTGCCTTGCTTCACAGACTATCTGACCCAGTTCATACAGGTTGATCCCCACAATCTGCCAGAACTAATCATTGATGCATGGCACAAATTTCACATTCAGCACCACTCTTCTTTCCAATCCCACTATATTATGAAAAGTCAAGTTGTACAGGCCCATCCACCATCAGCAAAACCCTGACTTTAGGTCCCCCCTTGTACAGACCTAGTATTAGGTCTGTAC